>PVJA010007079.1:0-45914 GCA_004027025.1 Myocastor coypus
CCTCCCTCCCTCCCTTCCTTGTCATGCTGCAGGGCGTCGCACTGAGCTACATCCCCAGCCCTTTAGTTTTGAGACAGGATCTAAGACTCTGTGGTTCTCCTGCCTTGGCAACCCAGCACCGTGGGGCTGCAGTCGTGTGCCACCACGCCTGGCTCTCTTGGATTTCTCTGTACATGTGTAGACGGGAAGCAAGCCCAGGCCAGTCCTTTCCTCCTGCACCACATACATTCCCGCCGGCTCAGCGGGCTCTGCTGCGATGAATGTGCCCTGCCTGCCCTCACCCTCACTGGGCTGTGCTGCTATAGCTTTTAGCAGAGGGCTGCGTTCAGTGACAAAAAACCTGCAAACCTTCCACCGCCTGTGGGAATGGCTGCAGCCACTGCTGCAGGCGCCTGTAGGCCCAGCCCTTAGGAGCCTCACACACAGCTGGACCGCAGGGTGACAGAGCGCTGGGAGGTGGACGCAGGCCCCTCAGGAGACAGCCCTCCCCTTGCCCCGCCCACCCACCTGCCCACTTCACCCTCCCGCTCTCCCACAGCCCACCAGTAGTGTTCAGGCCTCCATTTCCTTTGTCAGCCTCCTCCTCCCGCTATTTCAACAGCTGCTTCTCCCCACCAGCCCCACACCCAAACCCAACCACAAAGCCCATATCCACCACTCTGGGGAACAGGTTGTCCAAGGACGGCGAAACCTGGCCAAACCCTGTGTAGGCGGGGCCTGGCAGGGATGAATTTTTTTTCTGTACTCTCTGGAGGGTAAGAGTTTGGCTCTCTCACCTGTTCTTGCCCAGCTCCTCATTTGCTGGAAACCACTGGCAATCGTGGGCAGAATAGGGAAGGGAGAGTGGGTGATTTCTACTAAATCAGCTTGACTTGGGGCCAGGTCCTCCTGTTATCCTTCCACCCTTGGTGACTAGGTTCCAAATGGTGGGGGGGAAATCAGGGCTGGGACAAAGGTTTTCCTGGCTCTCCTTGGAGTGGCAAACCAAACCTCTTAGTGTCCAACTCCCCAGAGCCAGACAGGATAGGGTGCCCAGAGGCACGGGGCTGGCCCAGCTGGAAGCCTCTCCTTGGTCATCCCTAAATCCTTCAGACTGTAGGTTTGGGCTTTCCCATCTGGATCTCTGGGTAGGAGCTTAGCGGACGGGCTTGTGCGGGCCGCCGTACAGTCACCAGGCTGATGAGCAGTGATAGTCTGTCCTGTAGGTGCTGAATCTCCACATGGAAACAGGAGGGCTGAGAAACGAGGCTCCACTAGAACTTTGCTTCAGCGAGTCACGTCAGGAGGGAAAATGCCCGAGACACACCCTGTGATGACCTCATGCGCACGTGCGTTTGGGATTCTCTTCTCCTTTGGTTTACCTGTTCCCTGGTTCAGCTCCGTCACTCAGGCTGGACGGAATTAAAAGGTGCAGGGCAGTGGTTAAGAGTGTGACCCTCTCTGTGCCTCTTGGTAGCAGGTGACTGTATTACTCGGCTGTCTGTTACTGTGACAAAAATACAATAATGGAATGAGGGAAGGGCTTGTTTTGGGTCAGAGGTTTTGTCCCTTGTAGAGATCAGAAACTAGCATCTTAAAGAAGCAAAGAACAATAAACAAAGTTTAGGGTGGGCTGTAATCTGTTACTTAGGGATCTTAGAAGACTAGGATCTAAAAAAGGTGTAACAGCTTATCCTGATGATATCTCCATCCTTACTTAAGACGTTGGTGATCCCCTCTCCTCCCTGTAAATCTTCTATTGTGTGACCTAAATAAAAAGGAGAAGCTTCTAGAGTTCTGGGCTCACTTCGAGAGAGACAGATCTCAGTGAGTCCTCTGAGCTACCTTCATCGGGTCTTCTCTTCGTTTCTTTCGGCACCGTCACAGAACATTACAACAGTCCCTGCCTACTTGACCACCTATCTTGGTGCAGGAGGCTTACTGACCTCATGTCATCTGGGAAGCAGAGAGAGAGACAGGAAAGGTTGGGGTCCAAGGACGACCAATTTTTTTCTACTTCGCCCCATCTCCTAAAGGTCCCACCACTTCCCGACAGTCCCACAAGGGAACACATGAACCTCTGGGGGACATTCAAGATCAAAGCCATAGCATTCACCTTGAGCAAATAATTTAAACTCTCCTTGCCTCAGTTTTCTCACCTAGAAAATTGGAACAGTCATAGGGTTACAGTGAAGATGCTCAGAGATCACGCAAGCTCAGGGTGGAGCACTGAGCCTCCTCTGACGCGCTAGATAAAGACTACCCATGGCCGTGCTCGGCTAGAGTTGAGCCGTCTCCCTCCTACTCAAGAAGGATTCACAGATTAAATTCTGGGAATGGGCCTGAAGGAAAGGCAAAACCAAATGTAGGGAAGGAGGATGGAGAAAGGTGAAGATTCTGAACTCACGAGCTCTTCCGCAATCTGCCTCTAAGTGTCCTGCCCATCCTCTGGGTCCCTAGTATCAGGATGACCTGGAATAAGATCTGGCCAGCACTACTGAGATCAGTGGCAGTATGAAGACTGCTACGGCTAAATTCTGCTAGCTTCAGGGTCATACATATGGTGAACTCTTGGGTTCTTAGAAACCATCTTGGAAAGTGTGTTCTGGCCGGGGAAGGCACAGGAAGGGTACTTGTCCTTTGGCTAGAAGGTGGGGCACAGGGTCAAGCTGCCAGGTAGCTCTATTTTTATCTCAAAGGAGGGAGTAAAGGTAGGCAAAGAAGACGTACCAGGCATGTGCTCTGTCCCTGCATTCTGCATCTTTAACTTCGGGCCTCTGCTGTCCGCTCAGAGCCTCAACAGATTGGTGGTAACAAAGAAATCCGCAAGTCAGTCTACACACACTTTTGGGTCTAACCTGGGATTGTGTTATTTATTCTTCAGAAGCTCAAGGTCAACATTTATTTCCCCGACATCACTTACTTTCCCCTTTTTCCTCTTTTCCTTCCTGCCTGCATCCTGATCGACTTCAAGGGGTCCAGCAAAGAGAAACGCTCGGCCTGGCACCTGATGGGGAGGCTGACCGGAAGTCTGTCCAGATGCACCTTGCTGTGGTTCTTTTGTCCCAGGGTCCATTGCAGCATCAGAGACTGGAGAGGGATCGAGCTGGGACCAGAGGTGGAGCTGCCGCCATGGAGGTAGGTAGGGTGGGGGAGGAGGAGATGGCAAGGAGGGGCTGAGTGCAGGACACTGGGAGATGCCTCAACAGCCAGGAGCTGGAGGTGGCAGGGACGGGAAGGAGCTACAGCTGTCCTGGCGGAAGCAAAGCAGGGAGAAGGGATTGGTGGGAAAGGCACTCAAGGTAGACAGCAGGAGGAGCGGAAGGGCAGAGATGAGGAAGAAGGATACACAGCGGGTGGAAGGCAACACACAGGAGGAAGAGAAGAGCAGAGGCAACGGGAAGAAAGAGGACGCATACTAGGAGGGTATGAAAACAGGCCGCAAGGGGCAGAGATGTAAAGTCGCCAGAGTTGGGCCCCAAGGACGGCAGAGTGGTCCTGCAACTCAGGAGGAGGAAACACCAGTCAACATGGAGCCAGAGGATGTGGCTGAGGCCCCCTGGTGGAGGCAGGCCTGGAATGAGGGCACAGAAGGGGACAGAGTAGCGGTGCCCAGAAGACAGTGAGGACCCTGGACTCTCTGGGCTCCTGGGCTGTGGGACACAGAGGTAGGATGAGCTGGAGGCGCCAGGCAGAGGCACCGAGTGCAGCCAGCGGGGCGTCAGTGGTGGTGATGCTGCCTTGTGTGTAAGAGCAGTGCCGTGGCATGTGTGGCCCACAGTGGTAACTGACACCAAGCAGGGAATGGGTATGTTTAGTGACATTAGGAGGCTGCTGAGGCGTCGCAGCGCTCCTGAGGAGCGGTGTCTAATGGGGAAGGCTCCATTGGAGCGTACGGCTGCTCGGGCCTCTTCCACCCAGGAGGCAGGGAGGACTTCTGCCTTCCTTGGTCAGCCTGGTCCTCTGATGGGTGAATTTGGAAAAGCCTGGAAGAACACCTTGAACAGATAGCTGGGGACTGTGGGACAAGGAGGCTGGAGCAGACAGGGAGCTGGGCCTCTGTCCTGCTAAGAGGTGGCCCTAAGTGGGTGACAGCAGTGGGTGACTCCCCCGAGTGTTGGAGGAATGCACTTTTTAGGGGGGGGGAGGATGCTGGGGATGGGGGCCAGAGAATCACCCATGCCAGGGAAGCGCTCTATCACTGAGCCTCACCCCTGCACTTCTTAATTTCTTTTTTTTTTTTTTTCCCGGGACTGGGGATCGAACTCATGACGTTGGACTTGCCAGGCAGGCACTTATGCCATGGAGCTATCTCCCTGGCCCATCCCTGCACTTCTTAACTGGACACCTTCCGCTCGCATCTTTTCTCTTTGGGGTTAAACTTTGTCCTTCCCTGGGAAAGTGCTGAATGCCTTCTCTTATTTCTTTGTTCATTCCTTTGTCTTATCAGTCCATAGGCGTGCTTACTAGGAGCCTGGAACTGTGCAAGGGCTGGCTCACACAGACCGGCATCAAAACTTGAAGACGGAGTTCGCCTACCGGAGCCTAAGAAAAGGGGTTACGGGTTAAGCTTGTCGGGGGAGGCTCCTTCTCTGTCTCAGTTGTACTGTGCTAGTAGCTGCTTCCTGTTACGCACGCTGGGATAAATGAGCTGATGCTTGCGAAGGCCTCTTTCTGACTATAGTGTTGGATGGACGCATGCCTAGGGCAGGGCGAAGCAAGACAGACACGATGCCACATAGCTCAAGTGCAAATGCACTTCGCCTTCTGATCTTTAAAGAACTGGAGGCAGGGAGCAGGGAGCATGAGGAAGAGGGGAAGCAAGGAGGAGCGGGCCTGACCTTGGTGCCCAAGGGAGCTTGGACCTGTCACAGCCCTTTAACTGGGCCAGTCCAGGGGCCTGAGGGTGAATCCCAAACCTGAATCAAAGGAGACCCTGCCTGCTTAACCTGCTTTCACAGCTCCCCTGCCGGCCTGTCGTCCTCTTGTCCCCATCTCCTTAACCTCATGGAGAGGGACGAGAAGGACCCAGTTGAAAAGCCAGCAACAAGATGGGAGTGAAATGACGTATTGCTTTTGCTTCTCGGGACGAGCAGCCATGGTGTAGGAGAGTTAACTTAGCTAACTATTATTACAGGAATAATAATACTACACGCCCTCCAGGGGGTGGGGGCTTCTGGGAGTTCAAATGTGGACAGTCCCTGTGGAGTCTGGTGCCGTGGAAGTACTCAGTGCCTGCTGGTTGTTGCGCTGCTGTCAGAACACTGGATGTGCCCTGAGTCCTGCGTGGGAAGCCCCTTTGTCGCGGCTCTGTGGTCTGCTTTCTGCACTGCTCCCTCCTGCCCCTAAACAGGCAGATCTGGTGCAAGTACAGGAACTCAAGTAGCCCCCTGGCTTGAGTGGGGTTAATGCCATGGGCCCTCCAGATGTGGGGACCCTTCTTTTCCCTCCCGGACTCCATGTGCTTTGCTCTCTTTCCCGGTGGCAGGGCCAGTGACACTGAACCACAGTGTACTTTCCCATCAGGCTTTTTACACAATGTGAATAATTCTCCACATTAAATAATTAAATGTAATAGCTAATACTACCCTTTCCACATGAAGGCTTGAAGCAAGTCATATAATTATTTTTTTTTTATCATTCATGGCAACTTTAAAGCTCTCAAGCACCAGGCAGGAAAGAAACCTGTCACAATGTTACCACAATTTTGCAAATCCCTAGGTATGGAAGCAGCAGTGTGAGCGCCCCTCCCCTCGACCATTTGTCCCCGTCTGCTGCACAGTGTGCACCAGGTACCCCGTGGCATCCCACAAATAAATAATAATCAGGGTAATGCCAGCTCCCTAATCAGCCACTGAGGAGTGGGTAGACCTGTGCGGCGCATGGTACACAGGCTCAGTGCTGATGCCGGAGGGGCTCTGACGTCAGAGGGACGAGGACTGTTTTCAGTCCTCTCTATTCCTTTGAAGTGACACGTGGCCCAGGGGGTCTGTTGATGGTGGTAGACACTGTGGTTTCTGTACAGTTTAGGCAAGGTAGTTTTCAACTCAGATTCAGCCATGGCTGAAAATTCATTTCCACCCAACTACTGAAACCTACCTACCCCTGGGGTGGTTCATGGTGTGGGAGGGCACTGGCCTGTAGGGGGCGCTCTGGAGTCTAGCAGGAGCATAGCAGGGATTCCCAGGGGCTAAAGTGGCTTTTGGCTTATTCAGCTGGTGGGGATGGAGTGTTAAATGTCCTGCAGTTTGGGGCAGCACTGCCCAAGGAAGCACTGGTGTCTTTAACAACTTTTGAAAGACACCTACAAAAGCGCCATGTGCAAATAAGGCTGCCAGCTTATTTTCTAAGCGATGGCCAGCTTTTATTCTTGTCTTCCAGCTTTGCTCTTCCATTGCTTCGGCTTTTGTGGGTGATGACTTCTTACCCCTAAACATGGCTTTTCCAGCTACATGATGGCTAAGGCGCTATACTGGATATTATGTGTACAGATGAGGGTTTTCCATTAGGAAGATTAGAGAGGTATTGTAAAATATTTGTCACAAAGAGGAGTAGGGGCTGGGTCCAGAAAGGAATGGAAGACTCTGGCCTAAACTGATTTCTAAATTCCCATACTGTCTTTAGAGGGAGGCATTCTTGCTTGCTCTGGAGATTTTAAAATTGGATTTTCCAAGCTGGTGAGGAATCAGGAAGTCACGCCTTCCTCCATCTGAGGGCACATTGCAGACTCCAGCCCTAGGCCACGGGGAGCTTCGGGCCCTCCCGTCCTCCTCAGTGGCTTCAGCATGACCAGCCTCACTCCAGCAGACTCTCACCCTAGCAGAAGGCTTCTCCTTCGTCCTCTCTTGCTCTGGTCTTCCTCAGCCTCCAGGCTCTTTCCTTCCCTAGCTTCTTCCTTCTTCCTCTCCAGCTGACTCCTGTCCATTTGCAAATTTCTCCTCCTTCAGGAGGAGACAGAAGAGGCCGAGGCAGAACAGGAGGCTTGGGACAGCACACCAGGCCTGTGAGTCAGCAGGGGTATGCCTGAGGCATGCCACAACTTGTCCCCAACCCACCAGCCCATCTGAATTCCAACTTTGAATGACAGAAACGACTTCGAAACTTAATGTCTCCAGAAAACCCACAGCATAGTCTGCATACTGAGGGATGAGCCAGGGACCTTGGATCCATCTTTGATTCCTCTCCTTCATCCCCTCATCTGATCTGCCACCAGAAAATGTTGCACAATGTTGTACAATGTTGCACAATGATGTCACTCCTTCTCTGTCACCTGTGTTGCCAGCAGGGCCCTAAGAGCTCTGAGTGTGGCTAATGGAGAATGGCTTGCTCTTCTGTCCCTGACGTCCTGTAAGGAAGGAAACTAACCTTTGTGGAGGAGCAACTGAGCGCAGAGCACCCACCCAGCCTGGTCACAGTGTAGGCTTCAGTGGGGTTGGAGTGCAAGGTGCTTGGCTTTGAGTCACCTAAACTGGCATCACAGTCCTAGGACTGTTATGAAGACTACATGGGTTAATATTATTATGGTGCTAATAGCAGCACAGGGTGCACACTAGATACAAAATTAAGTGCTTGGTAGAGACCAGCAACAACAGAAAGTTCGCCTACCATCCTGGAAGCCTTTCTCTGGCCTTTACCTTTCTCAGACGTGGTGCGGGGACCACAGCACTTGTCTTGCAGGTTGAATGAGGTAAGCAAAGCCAGATGTAGCTCGGCGCTGGGGTCTTCACAGTGCTTACCCTGGGTTACTTCCTACCCTTCTTAGCGTCCAAAGCTATTTACCGTAGCATGTAGCAATGGATGCCATACGGCTTAACGGAAGCATGGAGGCTTCCTTTTAAAGCTGTCGTAGGAGTACTGGGGAAAGCAGGAGGTTTTCCAGCGATGAATGAAATGGTAAGTGGGGGGTACCTATGAGAGTGAGCCACAGTTAGCGACGTCTGCTCTTTAAAAATCAAGCTGGGCAAGTCTGTGCCGGTGATCCTCCGTCTACCAGAATATCCTCTCTGGGTGGGGTTTGGGGCCAGTAGATGACAAAGCAAATGAATAACACAACTTTTCTTTGTGAAAATAAAAGCTCCACCGAAATGTGCGACTAACTTAATGCTGTTGGATTATGGCAATTACTGGCCATTGGCTTCAAGGAAGAGAGTAATTACAGGAAGAGAGAAAGAGAAAATAAATTTCAGCTAGGAGTGTCATCCGTAACATCTAGTAAAGAAAAAAAGAAACAAGGTTTCTAGAATGTTCTCAACTTCCAGACAAAGGAAATGGACCCGGTTGTGTCTTTTTCTCCCAGTGATTTCGCTTTCCCCTTCCTTCTCCTGGTCTCTTACTGGGATCCAGAGCAAGAGTCCTGACATTTCTCAGAGCAGCCCATGGAGGAGCAGGACGGGCTTGGGCAGCGTCGGTGGCTTTAATGGAATTCTGGCCCTGATCCTGCCTGGGCCGCAATGGGGCTCCTGTGCGCCAGCCAGCTCAGGGCCTGGCGCGATGGGCGACTTCTCCCACTGAGCAGCCACGCAGGCGTGCTTGTCTTCCACGACTGTGTCTGACACAGCGGCAGCATGAGGAGCTGTCCTCTGGCGTATCCTCTACTTGCTGCTTCTCAGGGACAGAGGATGTGTCTGATTACAGTCCAAACTGACCCCAAGCCTGAGTAGGAAAGCAAGCCTGGCTGTCACCAGGCCCTCCCATCTTCTCCACCTGCCAGGTGAAGGTCAGGATCCGGGGCCCTTTCCTGGGAGCAGCTCCCCCTGGAGAAAGGACTCCAGCGCTTGCACCAGTGCAGGGACCCTGAGCCTCAGAAGCCCCTCTGCATACGCAGAGTATCAATGATCCTGAGGATGTGGACCATGACGTCTTCAAGCTATATGAGAACCGCTAGTTGACAAAGGCAAAATCAGACATGGGCTATTAAAAGAAAGCAGCTTCTAGACACAGACAGAGCTGGCAGGCTGGACGGAGAAAGTGGGCTGCTGAGTGACCCTGCCAACACAAGTGCTTTCTACGAGGCCCCCAGCCTGCCCCTGCCTGTGTGTGGGAACGCACTGCCAAGCCCAGCTCTTATTGGTCCCTTGGACACAAGTCTGGTGAGAACTCAGCTGGCCATGGTCCTTTCTGTCTCGGCTGTGTCAGAGTCTCCCCACATATGCCTCCCCTGGCCTGGCCTGTGCCCACCCACAGCAGGGTCAGCAATCATTCACAAGAACAAAGCCATTTCTAAAACTAATTGGGTCTGAAGAGAGAAGGTGCTTGGGAAGCCATGGGGAGCGAGGGATCCCTGGGCTGCACGGACATGCTCTTACGGAGGATAGAGGCTGCCTTTGTACCCTGGAGGCCGAGGCCAGCAGCCCAGGCTCATGCAAGAACACATCAGTCCTGGCTGGAGAATGCCATGCACTGACTGCAGGCAGACTATCTGAGAGTCTCGGGTTTTTCCTTCTCCTGGCTGGGAGGATGTTCATGGGACCCTGGCCACACCCAGCCCTGTGTCGTGGAGAGTTGCCTTCAAAGGACAGGATGTGACCACAGTCCTGAGAAGCCGAATCTGCTAGCGTTTCGTTAACCAGGCCGCGTGGTGTTTTCATTGCTCTCTTGTTCCTAGCCAGGAGAGGTCCATCACGCGACTCCTTGGGACAACAAGCTGTGTCCAGGACAGCTAGGTTCTTTCTCAGGGGCTGGCACGCCTACCAATTTCTCTTCCTCCTGTCTCTGTGCCTTCTAAGAGGCGGCCATAGCTTCACTGTCCTCATCTCTTCTTTCTTTGAGAGACGGAAGGAGCTTCGAGTCTTCCCCTGGAGCAGAGCAGAGAAGGGACGGTGGTGGTGGGATGGCTGTCCCACTGTGCGCTGGTGCTCTGCAGTGCTGGCTAGCTCCTCTCTGTCTGGGGCTGCAGCCAGAAGCCAGCAGGTATGGTGGGGACACCAGGCAAGCTGAGCCTGATCTGGTGAGACAATTTTCTTCTCTCTGGAAGTGCGACCAAGGCCATGAGGTGCTGAGTCTCTGGCTCACAGCCGAGATGGAGGGGAATGGTTCCATGCCCTGGAGCAAGGGTCAGGTGGTCCAGTGGTACACTGGGCCTCTCAGCATCACTACGCAGAATGCTGATGGACTGGGGAAAAGCGTCTCTGGGTGCCGCAGAGCCACCTGCAATCCAGGCCCTACAGACGCAAAATGAACTCCAGACCCCAGGTGCAGGCAGGAGCCTACAGCACTCTCTGCTTTCATTGGGACCAAGTCAGGAGCTGGGTGAGGAGAACTGGCAAGAAAAGGCCTTGGCATCTGCAGCTTCCAAGGATGGGGGAAGCCCACGGAGGAAGGATGGATCTGACAGTTGTGAGAAAGCTACCCTAGGGGATCCCAGGGCAAGAGACCGCCTTCCCCTGTCACAAAGGTTCCATAGCACATGAGCCAGCTCCAGGCAGAAAATCACCAGATGGAGACGGGGTGGGGAGGATGGGCCAGACCATCTGGCTTCAAGGAGCTCGAGCAGCTGGGCTGACGGAGCCTGGGCATATTGGAGAGCGGAGCCTCGGCTGTCAGGAGAACGCAGTGGCCTGAGCGTGGCCCAGGGCCACAGCTATGGCCACACGCAGCTCCGAGAATGTAAATTTAAATTAATCGAGATCAATAAAATTCAAAAATCAGGGTTTCAGGTCTGGCCAGATAGCTCAGCGGACTAAAGTGCCTGCTTAGGCAGAGCGCAGCAGCTGGGAGTTCAGCCCCTCCTGCTGTGTGCTATGCCGACCTCCCCACCCCCTGGGGCGCACTGAGACTGTGATTGAGACTGGGCATGGTAGCACGTGCCTGTAACCCCAGCGCTTGGGAGGCTGAAAACAGGAGAATCACGAGTCCGATCTATGTAGTGAAACCCTGCAGACCCTGCACTAACTACATAAAAAAACCCAAAACAACAATAACAAAAAATATCAGTGCCTCTGCGCACTGGCCACATTCTCAGGGCTCTGTGGCCACAGGAGGCCATGGGCATGTCCTAGATAGCACAGAGTGTGCTGCGGGACAGTGCCGGTCCAGAGGCTTCCTTTCACCCCTCTGGTCTGAAAGCCTTTGGGTCCTAATATGTCTTGTAATGTACAAGTGAGCCCTGGGGCTTCCAGTGCTCTTAGGTGAGACCCTGGGCCGGAGCAGAGGTGGGGGCGCCGGTGGCAATGAGCCTCTGCTTCTTTTTGGTTCCACTGTCCTCTTTGCTTCTCCCTTCTAGGCTGGGAAAAAGGCAGAAGGCAGGCCCGAGCTCCGAGCAGGGAGAGCGCCAGGCCCCAATGCCCTGTGCACTGGCCCTGGAGGCCCCAGGGGGCAATGTGTGTGTATTCCCTGCTGGGCCATGGCCCAAGAGGATGGCTTCAGCCAACAATGAAGTGCAGTAAGTCTCAGAAAGAGCAGTGCCTGCTGTCACCCCACCACTACCTGAGTGGAGTCTAAGGGACGGAGAGCAGACAGGGTAAACTCGTGCTGCCCGGGGCAGACCAGCTTCTCCTGAGGAACAAGTCTGTAGCCCGCTTCCGGGCTGCCATCAACCCCACTGGTCCTCCTCTTGTTGCCCTTACTTAGACACTGTCAACAGCAGCCCCAGGTCACTAAACGACTTCATGATGCCTTTCGGTACCTACATCTGTCGCCTAGAGTAGAAGGCCTGCAGCTGGCACTGTCCGCCCTCCCCACCCCAGGTCCCTGCACTCTCCTGCCATGGTGAGGCCAGAGCTGCCACAACAGGCACGCTTTGCAGGCCCAACCCTGTTTGTCCCAAAGGGTCTGCTGTGTGACTCCGTTCTTCACTGCCCTTCTAACCTCGTGTAAAGTTCCATTTGAAGTTTAAATTGGGATTGTACTGAATCCATGGATCAACTGGAAGAGAAAGGACATTTTAAATATACTGTGGTTCTGTTTGTTTTCTTTGTGCTGGAGACTGAACTGAGCTGTATTTCATTTTGACATTTTGAGTCAAGGTCTTACTACATTGCTAAGTTGCCCAGGCTGGGCTCAAACTTGTGATTCTCCTGCCTCAGCCTCCCAGAATGCTGGGACTGCATGCATGGGCTAGCTTAATATTGAGCTTTCTGATCTGTGAATATACCTCTCCAGTTACTAGTTTTTCTTCTATTCCCATTTATAAAGCATGCTCATTTTCTCTATAGGGATCTGAGCCACATTTTGTCAGCATCATTCTTAAGCACTGGCCATATTTTCAGTGCTTAACATGAACACGTGTCATAAACTTTTGCCTATCTTTGCTGGCAAATCTTAGCTCATGACAGAAGGACAATCTGGCTATTTAGTTACCTTCTGACCACTAGAAACAAAACCTTCCCATGCTGGCCAAGTTAGTCCTGCCTCGCCATGTAGGGCCCAGGTACCACCCGGCAGCTCCAGGTAGTTATCCTCTGCCTGCAGGGAAAGGGGTTCCTCTGGTTTGCTGTTATGTGTTCACACCAGCGCTACTCACCACCACCCCGCTTGTCAGACAACTTCAGACTTCTGGGGCTTCCTATGTGAGTGTGGAGGGGTGAATTTCTTGAAGCTAACATACACTCACATTGAGTTTTCGTGTGACTTTTTTTGTGTGCACAGTATCTGAATGGAAGGAGATGGGCAGGTGGGTTTAGGGTAGGGATTCACTTTGGTGAATTCCCTTTCCATGAGTGAGGAGAACAGACAGGATGGAAGAGCTGCAGTATCAATCGCTATGGAAATAATGAGAGAAAGAAGCAGGAGAACACACCGGCCACCTGACAGATCAACTCAAGCAGTGATGCCTTCAGACATTCTTGGCTTTGATCAACGCCAGCTGCCATGGTCTTCATGCTGAATGTTCCCCAGAGCTTCCGTTGTTCAAGGCTAGGTCCCCCAGGGTGGTGTTATGAAGAAGGAGTCGAACCTTTCGGAAGTGGGGTCCCATGCAGGACCTTACTCACTAGCGCGTGTGCCCCTGAAGGGGACCGTGGGCCAGCAGCCTGTCCACTCTCTGCTTCCTGGCTACAGATGTGGTGGCTCTGCTCACGCACGCATGCACACACACATGTACCCACGCACTTTTCCCATGATGCACCACCATCTGTCACCCTTACCAGAACTGAGCCACTGCAGGCCTTGTGCCTTCCAGTCTCCTAAACTTGCAGCTACATAAATCTTTTTTCTCTTTATAAGTCGGACGCTTCAGCTGTTCCACAGTTGTAACCTAGGTCTGACTCCCGCACCCATCTGCATCCGTGCTGCCTCACTGTTCTCCAGCAGAGAATGCTTAGAAGTACAACCTCACGCTACAGGAATGATCAGACCCGTGAAATAAAAAACGTTCAGATGAAGGTCTTATTTATGGGTGAGATACCAAAGCTATTTTTCAGGTCATAGTGAGAAGCCACTGGTTCTTGGATAAGATTCTTCTAGCTATTGGCACCAGCGTCTAGGGGCTTCTGGTTTGGTTTTGTGCCTGAAAACCCAAGGATGCTCTTTTTAAAATCTACTCTCTAGCAAGAATGCAGGTGACCCACATTTCTGTCTCCTCATTCCTCTTGCCTTCTGGCTAGCTTTCTCTGGTCAGCCTTAGCCAGTGGCTTTCTCCTCTATTGTCAGAAGTCCTCTTAGGGAAACTCAGAGAAAAGATCCGATGTTCCTTTCTTTCTGCTCCACAGACTAACCTTGGCACGTGTGAAATGCAAATGGCTCCAGGCTGGTTCTTGTCCCTTTGTAGAAAATATTTTTCATATTTCACCTGGTCTCCTCATGATAGAAATCCAGCAATTAAGGAAACAGGCAATTTGTAGTTAGGTTGCCTCACCCAGCCACCTCCTAGGAGTCTGTCCCGTTGCCAGATTTTCATGACTCAGGTGAAAGGTCTGAGGCCCCTGCGGGTATCAGTGTCACTCACTGCCCGGGGCAGGCTGCCCAGTCCACTGCCTGTACTCCTGAGACACGATTTGGGAAGCCTGGCACAGGGCTTGGCAGCCACCTCAGGCGACATTGGGAACACATCTGAGTCAGCCATGGAGTGACTCAGGCTTTGAAATTCCAAAACCGTATGTCTCCTGACACAGATGAACACGATGCCAGTGTCCCCATGGCTGGGGCTGTCATCTGACACTGAGGCCCCACTCAGCAGCAGTGCTGCATTCCTGGCCTCCCTGGTCACGATGCTGGGGGTGGCAGGCCATTAGTACCTCTAGATCCTGGAGCTTGGAATAGTCCTACGTGTGGGCAGAGACACTGTGGATCTACCGAAAGTGGCCAGCGTGATTAGGTGTCCTTCTTAGGCTCATGGACACAGTACACAACTTATCTTCTAAATGGGATTAGACTTGGAAGGAAGCGCCATCAAAGTTACATTTCCTTCGCTGGAAGGGGTAGGGAACCCCATTATTATTAGCCAGTGGTGCTTGTTAGGAGCCTTGATCTCTGATAATTAGCTGAGATCCCTAAGATCCTTTGAGTGACAGGAAGTGTCTACATTGTGAAGATCCTGTCTCTACTATCTCTTAAAAGCCTCAGAGGTTGAGTCCCTCTTTCTGAAAATGTCCAGTGGAGTAGCTGGCATGGAGATGTGACGGACAGCAGTGGTGGAAAGTACCTGGACTTCAGGGGCAGAGCCGCTGGATCGCACCCTCATTTCTGATGCTTAATACCGATACCCGGTACCTCCCTCCCTGCCTCCCTGCAACGGGGGATGATGGCACTATCTTCTAGAGAAAGGGTACAAGGCGACAATGTGTGTAGCATGTGGTGCATTATCAAAAATGTTACTTGAATGTTAATCCAAAGTCTTGTCTGTGAAGGTGATCCAATAGCCCAGGGGGAAAGTGCCATCCCCAGTTAATCAGACAAGCGTAACTCTGAATGAGCGCAGGAGATGTGGCCAAGGATGTGTTTTCTTGCCTCTTGGTGATCTGTATTGCATCTGGGACAAGTCATAACGGAAGGGAAGTGACAGCTCATGAAGGTGGAGGGTGGCTGTGAAGCCCATACTGTAATTCTTCCACTCTTTTTCCTTTCTTCTCTCTTCCAAAGCTGCTGTGGTGTCTCTGAGGGCCACTTGCTTGCTGCCACAGCTTCCCTAAGAAGTAGCTGCCCATATGTTGTTAGTCCCAGTCAGTAGAAGCCAGCAATTCTGACCTGGCTACCGAGGCCAAGGTTGGGCTGTGCTGCTCACGCCAGCCTGCCCCGTGCCATCCAGGACCTGACTGACTCACGGGGAGGGCACAGATGAGCCAAAGTGACAGGCCGTCCAGCCTCACCTACCCTGCTGCCTCAGCAGTTCCAGCCTCCTCTCCCTTACAAGGAGTGTCGCACAGACACTTGTAGAGAACTGCTCTTTTGGGCTGGAGGGTGTCAGGGGCCAACAACACAGCTGCCGAGGCAGAAACTGGAAGTGCCCTCAGGTAGAAGCCCGGAGCCCTGAATGAACACAGCCCTGGCCGCATTTGTCACATGAAGCTGGACTGCAGGACTAGTGAAATGGTGCAGGGTAAAAGCATAGGCCTGGGTGGGTCTGAGGGGCTGGGCCGAGAGGTTTGGTTTGCCGGTCGGTGGGGAATGGGAAGAAAAAGTTCAGGGCTCAGCTCATGGAGGATTCTGTTCCTGAGAGTCCCAGGCATGGCCTGGGGCTGGAGCTGAGATTGGGCCTCTCCAATGCTTGGCAGGCGGAGGCGTGGGCCACTTATCATGAGAGCAGGAATGGCCCTCTGCTGGTGACTCCTGCCTCCTGGCTCTTGTTCTTTGCCCATGTGCACGCCAACCCTTTCTCCTCCCCTTCTCGACCGGCCCTTCCTTGGAGGCCTACCTTGGGTTTGAAGGCAATGAGTTTTAGGATCATCTCCACAGTGAAGAGGCCGGTGAAGAGCATGTTGAGGATGTTCATGGCGATTTTGAACAGGCAGCTCTGGCCGTAGTGCTGAGGGAAGGAGGGAGTCAAGAACCGTGAACATGAGGGGTACCGGGAGGGACACCCTGAGCCCTCACTCACTTTGCCCAGCCTCATCCAGGGTCCAGGGCCTTCTTCTCAACCACAGTCTTTCTTGGCTCAACCTCCCACTGAGGCAGCCAGGCAGATGTAGAAGAGCCCGTGGGCTCTTTCCTTCTGTACCATCTCTGAAAACACGGATTGACAGAGCTCTGTGTCCCTCCTTTGATTGGTTCAATGACTTTATGGTGACTTCAAGCACCTGCAAGTTCCCTGCATACTGGGCCATATTTATGAGGAGTGCTTCCAGATCAATCTCCTGGCTGTTCGCCCCTTTGCTCTCTCCATTTGCCAACCCAGGGTGGCAGGGGTTCTTCCCTAGGGTCCCTGTGGAGAGCTCCTCCTTGGACACAGCCCTTGACTTCTATCAGCTGGGGAAGGAACAAACTCTTCTGTCCTTTCTGTTCCTTTGACTAGCCAGAAGGTGACCTCCTGAGATGGTCTCATAGCTCTCCTACCCCTTGTGTCTTCCCACACAGGACCCCAGACTGACCTGCATGGCCAAGCAGATGGTGTTGAGCAGGATGAGGACAAACATCAGGTACTCGAAGTAGGTGGAGTTGACCACATACCACACCTTGTACTGGTGCTGGTTCTTGGGGATGTAGCGTCGCAGGGGCCGGGCCTTGAGAGCATACTCTACACACTGTCGCTGCAAGGGGAACAGGGGCGAGGGGGAGAAAGAAGGGTCAGCTTCCTGGATGGTGTGGGGGCATCAGCTATCAGCTAAGTAGGGTGGGCTGTTCACAGAGCTACACACTCTGGCAGAGGGGTCCTTGGGTGTCACGGAGCCAACCTATACCTCTGGTACATTTCCAGGATTTGCAAAATGTGGTGATGTTCCATCATCTCTGCATTCAAGGGAGCTCTTCTCATCCCATTTCCTTAGCTAAAGGACGGGGAAGTGGCACACATTTCCTTTCTTTCAGCCTGGTCATGTAGTTTATTGTCTGGTACATGGGTGACTGGCATTTGGAAAAATAATGACTGACTCAGAGTTGGTCTTTTCACTGATATTATTATAACACCGCAGGTTTTCCTTGGGGTGCTTCTTGCATCAATATTTCTTCCTATCCTATATTCACCTCTTGTGCTTGCTAATGTCTACTAGATCAGAAAACATAGCTCCCTGAGAGGAGAGGAGACCTTGATTGGGATAACTAAATTCTTGGCACTCGGGCGAAGATCATTTTATGTCTCTACGCTGTGCCCAGCAACCCCAGAAGCTGAGAGGTTCCCCTGGCCACTGTCACCCTCAGCCTCTGTGCTGAGGCTAGCTGGCTCTAGCTGTTCTCCCCATTTCTACTATTGTTACCTTGATATTAGATCAGGCTCGAAGTATCTCTCATCCACATTTTTAATTATTATTATTACTTTTCAGAATTGAGGACTGAACCCAGGGCCCTTGGACTGAGCTGCGTCTGCAGCCTTTTTTATTTTTTATTGAGACAGGCTTTCTCCAGATCATTCTAAATTGTCCAGGCTGTTCTTGAATTTGTGATCTCCTGCCTCAGCCTCTCAGAGTGCTGGGATTACAGGGGTGTGCTACCATGCTTGCCTCATCTGTTCTTTTTAACTGGCCACTCTCTGTCTCTCTCTCTCTTTGGCTCTTTGTCTCTCTCTGTCTCTCTCTCTCTCTCTCTCTCTCTCTGTCTCTGTCTCTGTCTCTGTCTCTCTCTCTCTCTGTCTCTCCTTCTCTGTCCTGTCTTCCTTTCAATCCAAAGTCCACACAGCAGCCAGGTGATGATTAAACCAAGGCACAGGCATGGAAGCCCTGCGGCCCCTTCTCTCCCCATCCGGATGGAGCTGAGCTGAGCACACTCTGCTGAGCTCCTTCTCTCGTCAGTGGCTCCTCCTTCCAGGCAGGGATGTGTCCCCACATGTGCCACTCCCACAGGGGACACCGTGGGGAGCTGACCCAGTGGTACCTGAGCAGCATCACTACTCACCCACTGAGCTGCGTTTCTCACCAGCTGTGGGCCACGTAGTTCCCCAGCATGGGCAGCACCGTCCCCGCTCCCCTTACACCTCTTTCCTGCCCCACCTCCTGCACGGGCCTCTGGGATTTGCTAAGAAACCACGTAGTAATGGTTTCCTACAGGTGTCCCCTTGCCTGTCCTCCCTCCCTCGTTGTTTAAGCTTCTCTCCTCTTTCTCAATGGTGCCAACCCACCTGCATATGTTCTCACTTGTCGACTTCTGGATAGGGCATAAGATTTGGGCATATGACAGAGCCTATCATAGTGTACCCTTAAATAAAAGAAACGTCTGCTGGCTGCATATGTTTGCCAGATCCAGGATTGGCAGGGATCTGCATTTCCTTTGCAAGAAGCCTGACAGCTCTGTTGAGGTTAAGGAGGGGACAGAGGACCTTGGTGTCCCCACGGACCTCTCCCTGGACTTTAGCTGGCTTCCGGGTGGGCCACAGGCTAGTGGCAGCCGCCGCAGCTTCCACAGCCCTGCTTCCCTTCTCGCCTTGCTCCACTCCTCGGAAAGCTACCTGGTTCTTGTCCAGCTCGCAGTTCTTGTACTCTTGCTCTCCCTGCTCCTGGAAGGTGACAATGACGAAACCCACGAAGATGTTCATCATGAAGAAGGCAATGATGATGATGTAAATGATGAAGAAGATGGAGATCTCCACGCGGTAGTTGTAGATGGGGCCCTTGTCTTCCGTGTGGGAGTCGATGGAGCGGTACAGCAGCCTGCAGCAGGAGATAGGCCCCCACGGAGGGAACCGGAGAGGCAGTGTCACCTCTGGGAAAGGATGGCACCACTGCTTCTAAGGACCGTTGGGACCAAAGGAAAGAGCTGTAGGCTGAGGGCAAATCACTTTAACTGCTCTGAGAGCCGAGATTATTCCTCTGCCAAATACATACAGAGAGTAATTTCTGACTTTCCTGCCCACAGAGTGGTTGATACAATGTACATGAAGGTGTTTTGAAATTGTCAAGAACTATTTAAATGTAACATGAGTCTTGGCCATCAATTTCAAAATGGACATAGTGGCGAACACTGAAACAGCTTTGCAAGCTGGCGTGGATTCAGAGGAGGTTGGAGTGAAAATAAAACAAACCTGAGAGAAGACACCCACTTAGGTAAAAATACTAATGTGCGCCGTGCTCATTCAGACCATCCATGATGGTTTGGTGTTCTACTTAAGTCCTTTATAACAAGCGCTGTTCACCCGGGCCTGGGAGGTGGCGCTGTTAGCTTGTCACACTCTGTGCCTGGAGGTCATCTCTTCCCTTTCTCTGCACCACCCCACAGCACGTGGCTATTCTCCACACGTCACCTACGCCAGTGGCAACTCACGTCTGAGACCCACGCACTGCTGGGTGGGGATGGGGCTGCGTATGCAGAGCTATGCAGAGCACCCCTGGTCAGGCTGCCTGCTCGAGGTGACAAGGCAGGTTCAGGTATGACAGTATGGCCTCTGCGGCAGGACTTGGACTCCTGCCTTTTGTCCCTTTATCACCGTCCACTGTGACAGAGATCAGACACTGGGGTTCAGACTCATCAGCGATGTCTCAGCCACTGGCACCCACTCTGAGTAAATGCTGGGAATGGAATCGGGTATGGGGACTCCAGCGTCCTTACCCAGGGAAACTCTTCCCGTCCTTCCCCTATAAGCTATAAGGGTAATGCTAGAGACCTGGAGGCTCACCTCAAGGTTGGAAACGGGGACTAAAGAAGTACTCAGTTTTGGCTGGATTTTTTTTTTAGTGCCAGGGATGGAACTTAAGACTCTGCACTTGCCAGGCAAGTACTTATTCTCCTGAGCTATCTCCCCAGGCCCCTCGGCTGGACTTTTTAAAGTGCTGACATGTTGGGCTGGGGATATGGTTCAGCAGCGGAGGACTTGCCTAGCATGTGCAAGGCTCTGGGTTTGCACCCAGAACTGCAAATAAATAAATAAATAAATAAATAAATAAAACATTGACATAATCTAGAAGAGTCCCTGTTCAGGAATGGCATGGCCTCCAGGTTATTCCAGAAACATACCCTCATTGCCTGGGAGGCAAGAGCTCTGGAGAGGACTGTGGGGCAACAGTGGCCTTCCGTGGCTCGGCCCTCAAAGACCACGGCAGAAGGGCCTGGATTAGTGTACTCACTCTGGCCATCCCTCAAAGGTAGACACGGTGAAGAGGGCCATCATAGCCGCCAGGACGTTGTCGAAGTCAAACTTGCTGTTCTCCCAGCTGCGGGGCTGGATGATGGGTTGGTCAACCTCTCCATCTTTGTACGTGATGTAGTTACCCCTGGGAGAGGAGGAGAAAGAGTCACTTTGGTGGATCTCATGTTTCCTTTGCATCTGACCAGCCAAGTACAGGTATGCTAGGTAAAATACACTGGGGTAGGGGGCCTGGTTCTGGCCACTAGGGAGAAATTCAGTGGAGATGAGTCTCGTCACACCAATGAGAATGGATTCCATGTGGGTAGAATCCAACTGTGCCTCCTCTGAGACCAGCCACCCCCCCCACCCCAGGTGACTGGCTTTGTGACAGGCTGCCTGCCCAAGGCCACTTACTTGCACTCTGCTTCTGTCTGTTTGGAACTATCAGAACAGGTGTACAGCTTTCCCTGGAAGCCAGAAGAATAAAGCGATTAGAGTTGTTCATTAATCCATGAATCCATCAAAATATGATTAATGGGTATTGCTGGCACCCAGCACTGGGCCAGGGATTGTGGGATAAAAACTGCAAGATGAATAGAATCCAGATAGGGCAGGCATGATTCACACCCATAAAGCAGGCAGAGGTGAAAGGGGTCAGTGTTGTGGGTACCATGGAATGCAAACGCAGGTAGCTCCAGCCCACGGAAGCTGGAGTCTCTAGGAAGTTCTTGGGGGGCGGGGGGAAGGTGGAAGTCGTGCTGGGTTTGAAGGGAGGAGGTAGATGGTGGTGTGGGTGGGTGCAGTGGGTGTTTTTATGGTGCGTGGAGGGAAACAGGAGAACGCTTCAGGTAGGAGAATGGCAGCACCAAGGGACGAAAGCAGAAGAGGGAAGCAACCCAGCGAGGACTCCGGCTTCTGGCCAGATGGGCAGGGTGGGAGTGATGCTGTGGGATAATAAGCAGCTTAGACTAAGTGGGTGATATGGAGATTCCAGAAAATGAACGGCCCTGTCCCTTCCTGGGTAGAAGGAAGAGCCGTTGGCTGAAAGGCAGGTGAAGGCAGGGTAAGGAGCCTCAGCCTGAGGAGCGGAGCCCTCTTCCCACTCCTTCCTCTGCTCTGGGGGCACTGAGCCCGGCTGTGGTCAGAGATTACACTGATCCCATTCTGACCCTGCCTGCTATCCATCCTCATTTTACTGTACCCACTGGTTCCCTGTCATGGGGTGCTGCTGACACGCAGGGACGGAAGTGAGATAATTTAGAAACGAGACCTCACCTTGAAGAGCTGGACCCCAATGCAGGCGAACATGAACTGCAGCAGCGTGGTGACTATGACGATATTCCCGATAGTTCGGATGGCAACAAAGACACACTGGACCACGTGCTGCAGTGGGAGAGGGGGCAGGAGGGTTGGGGGACATGGCTTCAGCCCAAGCTTCCCTCAGCGGGCCAGAAGCCTCTACGGGGAGGTGGTATAGTAGCCCCTCTGCTGCAAGTGGGAGGAACTAGGCTTTCAGAAGCCAAGCGAAAGGCCACAGGTAAGAGCGGTAGAACTGGACAGGATGCCAAGTCCCTCTGGGACTCTTCAGGACTTGTGCGGGTACCAACTTCCCATCTGATTGAAGTAGGCACAAAGGAACCTCTTCACTGCCTGGAGTCCTGTGTTTGAGTTGGATGGGGGTTTGTCTCCACCTTGCAAATGTTAGCTACAGAGCTTGGGATTTGAATAGCGGCTTCTCTTACTCTGTCCATCATAGAACCAGAACCTGAAGTGAGACTGTACTCTGGGCTTCAACATGGCAGACACTGGCCTGAACATGACCTCTTCCTCCTAGCCCACCGCTCACTTCCGGTGGACTTCCACCAACCCACGGGCCGACTGATGGTTGCTGGGGCGAAGGCTCCCAAACTTGACCTGCCCATCTTACCTTTAGCCCCTTAGCCCTGTTGATGGCCCTCAGGGGCCTGAGGACACGCAGGACTCGCAAGATCTTCACCACATTGATTGCACTGGACCTGGGAGAGAAACAGGGGGGGTGATGAACTCTCCTGCTCCCAGCACAACAGGTAGTGGTGTGCTGAGGTAGGGGCCTGAAAGGCTGATGCCGGGCAAGCTTAAGACAAGGGTCTATCTCGGTTTTTTTTTTTTTTTTTTGGCGGGGGACAGAGGCTGTTCTTTCATCCTAATCCCATCCCTAAGACCTTAGAGCTTTCCTGCCACTCAGAATTTTCTTCTGGTGAGTGTATAATGAGAAAGCCAATTCAGCATGAGTCATAAGCAGTATAATACACCACTTGGGGACATCCAGGTGTCAGAGAAGACAGAGGGCGAGGCCTGCCTAGTTTCCGGCCTCCCGCCAGCCAAGTCACCTAGAATTCATTTCCTAACTTTTGGGAGGTCTAGTTTCTTCGTCTGTAAAACGGGGTGACAGTTAGCAACCGAGGCCACTGCTGCGATTACAAAGGAATTTTCTGTGCCTCAGGTAGCAAGCACCATGAAGTGAGTAGATGGGATCTTTATTATCACATGGCTGAAGACAGCCTTGTACTTGAAGAAAGATGTTAATGGTGCAACTCTAGTCCTGGTGGTTGGAGGCTGTGGGTGTGAGGAAGGGATTTTGGGGTGGTGATCTCCAAATACAGATCCCAGGAGCATGTTCACTACATGTATAAGTAAATTCCACTTTGTAGCATGTTCAGGACTCCCAGGAAGAACAGCCTCATAGACCTGATGCCTTGGCCGAGTCAGAACTTCTGGGGCTGCCAGCTACCGCCCTGGAGCAGGATGGCAAAGGCCTTTCCACAAAGCCCCTTTGGCAAGATACCTGGATGGTTTCCAGTTGCCCAAGCTACCCAGGTGGAGCTTACTAACGACAACATGTTGGTAACCAACTCAGAAGCTCATCCCCACCCGCACAGGTATCCTCTCCAGAACTGGGAGAGGCGGCCTCCTACCAGTTTTGGAGCCTGGGCCATTGGCCAAGGCTGATTTTATTGTTTGTGGAGCGCACAAGAGGGAGCTAATGGAAAAGCCTGACTTCCCTGGCTCATGAGTCTTTCATTCCAAAGGGTTTAAAGGACATCCCATTGTTGCCACATCTCTTCCCCAATGATCTCTGGGAGGGAATCAGTACGCACTAGTCACAGTGAAAGGGATTTAAAGGTCAAGGGAGGAAGTCTTGGTCCAAGGTGCTAGAATAATTTAATGATAGTGCTAGGATAGAATCCAGGCCTGTAGGTACCTAGGCAGAAAATTTCAGAAATTGATGTCACCAATAAGGGTCTCACTCCCATGGTTTCTATCAGTCCTGCAGGCTGCATATAACAACCTTGAGAAGGGAGACCCAGGGCCCATGCACTTAGGCCTTTAGCTATCATTGGTTTGAACCTGAGCAAGCCTCTTCAAGTCCTGAACTTCAAATTTCTCGTCTGTAAGTTGGTGATAATAGTACTTGAGCTGTTACATCATAGATTTTTTTTTTTTTTTTGAGGACCATGGAAGGGTGCTTAGGTGAAAATACTTTGAAAGTGACAGTGCAGCTCAGTGCACCTGGTGGTTAGGGTGTGGCAGAAGCTCACAATCAGATCCTCAGAAGCCGGAGCAGGGCTTGCAACCTTGATTACATCCGGGTACCCTCCTGGGGTGCTTTAATGCTCCTAAAGTTCACAATATATCCACCTTGGGGTGGGATTCAGGCTAAAAAATGACATTTTTTAGTGATACTAGTCATTGGACCATGGATCTTTGCACTGAGCCTTCCCCCTGCCCCCAAATGGAGACAAAGTCTTGCTAAGTCACGAGGTTTCCCAAGATGCATTCAAATTTATAATCTTTTGCCTCATGCTCCCAGTGTGCTGGTATTATAGGTATGTGCCACTGCACCTGGCTCAGA
Organism: Myocastor coypus; assembly: GCA_004027025.1. Lineage (NCBI taxonomy): Eukaryota > Metazoa > Chordata > Mammalia > Rodentia > Myocastoridae > Myocastor > Myocastor coypus. Next base: position 23,952 of record PVJA010007079.1, read on the forward strand.
GGTCCTTTTTAAAATCTACTCAAGTCTTTTTTTTTTTTTTTTTTTTTTGGCGGGGTTCAAACTCACGACCTTGCACTTTCCAGGCAGGCACTTGTGCCACAGAAATATCTCCCCAGTCCCCTACCCAAGTCATTTCTCTTAGTAGCAAAGATTGGAAATCAGTAATTCTTCTCTCTTCCCAATACACACACACACACACACACACACACACACACACACACACACACACGTGTGCACACACTTTGATTGAAGATACAGATGAGAGAAAGAGTGGGAGGATGGATCAGAAGGCCAGAGAAGGACCCAGCAGTGGCAGCTGAAGCACAGCCATGGTCTTGGACAATTGCTGGAGGACAGAGAAGGGTGCCAGGGCCTGGGCCGCTCTGGCATGGCAAAGCCCGGATATTTGGGCATATTCCTGTGGGTCAGCACAACCTTAAGGTCCTAGCACTGGGGAAACAGAGGCTTGCGGTGCAACCTCCAAGGCCCTTCCTCCTGTTTCTCTTTTGAGACAGGGTCTCGCTATGCAGCGCAGGCTTGCACTTGCACCTGACCACCAGGGGCCTTGAACTTGCTTATGCAGCCAGGCTGGCCTCAAGCTCACAGCAGCTCTCCTTCCTCAGCCGCCCGAGTGCCAGGCATGAGCCACCACACCCAGCGAGGCCCGTCCTCTTTTGTCAGTCACCCTGGTGGCCCTGCAGACAGCCCTCAAGGTTTGGCTGTCCTGTCTGACACCCGTTGCTAATTGCATGTCCCCTTCTCGGGCTCAGGGAGCCCTACTCACTGGATGCCAAAGGAGATAAGAGACACGCTGACCACCAGCAGGTCCAGGATGTTGAAGTAGTTTCTGCAGAAAGAGCCCTTGTGCAGAAATGCCCCATAAGCTGTCATCTGCAGAGAGGCACAGAGAAATGCGAGAGTGAGAAACCCCAGCCTGAGTGCCAAGGACCCCTCTTCCCTACCACCCCCTCCTCCCAGGCTCCTTCTGGGCAGATTGCAGGACCCACCACACAGATGAGGAATGACTGAATGAAGAGACACGGGGTCCAGGAAAGGGGTCTGCAAGCATTCACTTAGCTGCTGAAGAATCCCCAAGCTCAGGGGTGGCTCCCACACTGGCCACGCAAAATTCTCCAACCCTGCACTCAAAACCCTTGCAAGGGCGCCCTCCACCCCGCTCTGGTTTTCCACTAATCCCCAGCACAAGTCCATGCTGGCTGCGACCCTAGGGCGCCCTTTGCGGATGCGGTCCAGGCTGGATTTCCCTTTAATGCACAGTTCCCTATTTGCTGCCAAGTTCTCTTACCTTGGGGAGTCAGCTGGAAAACTAGGGACCTGGGGGGTAAGAGAAGGGATCCCCAGTAGGGTAACCAACAACCTATGTCTTGGTTTGCCCAAGACTTGCTCTGCTTTAACACTGGGAAGTTTGCTGCTCAAGAAACCCTCAGTCCAAGGCAAACTGGAACAGATGGTCACCTTAGGGACCAGGGAGAAGTTCTGTCAGCAGCTGGCACTTAGCATCCCTCCACTCCCCAGCCCCAAGGAGTGCTGGGTCTGTGTCAGGTGCTCTCAGCTCACTTTGCTTGTGTTGTTTCTAGATTGTGGCTGGGACCCCTTAAGGAAGTGGTCTGCCTAGCAGAGGGAGGCTGTGGTACAGTGGTGAAGAGCTCAGTTCTGCTGCCGGACGGCCTGGATTTGAACCCCAGCCCTGGAGAATTTTACTTATGAAACATCTAGAAAGATCTATCTTTTTGCTGTGGCTCATTTTCTTTGCCCGATAGATATGGATAATGATAAAACCTACTAAGGATGTAAGCAGCAATTATATGGAAAACACTTGGCCTTTTTTTTTTTTTTTTTGTGGGACTAGGGATTGAATTCAGGCCCTTGCACTCTCCAGGCAGGCATTTATTTTACTGAGCTATCTCCCCAGCCCTATGTGGAAAGCACTTGGAACCCTCTCTTGCAGGTAGTGAGCTCTGGGTTAAGTGCCACTTGTCATGGCAGCTTGGATTTGAGTTCTGCTTCTTCCTGTCTGAGGGAAGGCGAGTTTCCTCAGGTACAAAAGGGGCTGCTACATGCTGCCTCTGTGATGCTCACTGAGGTAAACAAGAGCCCTCTGAAAACTTTAGAAATAAGCACACACAGGGTGGTGACTATTGCTCCAGGACCGGATGATGCTTCCCTCCTATGAGGCTTGGAGGAAGCTGAGCGCTGGGAGTGCTTCGCCAACACCCTGTCCCACTCTGCTGACTTGTGTCTGGGGCCTGTGGATATCCAGGCGAGGGGCTATCAGAGGCCAGGGGCCACAAAATGTCAGCCAAAGAGAAAACTCTGGGGCTGATGGCTGAGAGGAGGGAAGCTGCTCTCTGGTCATCTGGGGTCCAGTTTATCTCTTTGCAATCAGAGCATGTCCAGGGTGCTGAGCCTGAAGAGCAATTCAAAAGCAAACACAGGAGGAAACTGGGCAAAAATAGCTCCTGCAACCTAATTCTTCCCATTTATCTCCTGCAGCAGGGGACCACAGGGGACGCAGGCACCTGTGGTTTGCAACAGTGTTTAGAAATGAGGAGATTACATAAAAGGTTGCGGGAGAATTTGGCTGCAGATTCTCGCAAGGCTCACCATCTGGAGGGTCACTGTCCTGTGGTGCAGGAAGACCCAGGACCCCAGAGACAATCCCAGGGCTGGGGCTGCTCCTATAGCTCACATTCACTGAAGAGTCCCTGTACCCAGAGATGACTGAGCACCTTCCCCAAACTCCTTGCCTTAGTCATGCTGAGACTACTGTTAAGCTCTAGCAGAGCGCTCTGTGTGAGGGAGAATACATTCCAGAGACAGCTGGGCAATGGGCTCAGAAGGCCAGCTTCTGTCCTTTGGCCGTGGGGTTCTGTTTGGTCAGGGACCAGCCCTTCAGAAGACGTGTGTGTGTGTGTGTGTGTGGGGGGGGGGTGAGTGGCATGCACCCAGGCAAAGTCAGAGGAAGAGTGGACTTGGTAGAAAAGACAAATGTGGAGAGGAGCATTTATTGGAAAGCCATTCGAGGTACTCAGGACACCAGGGCAGGCCAGGTTCAGGCAGCTGGTGCAGTGCGCTTCCTCCATTCTGTTTTGCTGATCGCTACCTGCCTCATCCTTGTTTCCTGAAAGTTCTACGCTATCACCAAGGGTAGGCTTATTGTTGGGTCTTTCCGTCCTGAGCAACAAAAGGGGGCAGAACACAGGCTCGCTCACTCTGAGCAGCAAGGGCAGAGGTAGCCCTGTGCTCAGCCGGCATCCCTCCTGGTTATCAGTGTCTTGCTGCTCTCGACACTGCCACGCACTGGCTCTGATTCGACCTTCTCTGTCTTCTGTGCGACCCGCTAGCTGGTGTACCCTGCACACCTTTCCTTTTAAGGCCAACTTGCCTCACACCCTTCTTGAGGTAAGGGAGCCTTGGAGAGAGATGCCCAGCACTATGTGAGCTGTGGCACGATGCAGCGTTGCAGACAAAGGACAGAGACCCTGTGAGAAGGAGGTGCAGGAAGTGAGCCAGCAGCGTGAAGCACACATTCAGGAGTACCGTGGGCATCAGAGCGGCCAGAAGAGGCCGAGGGGCAGGAGAGGGCAGGCCTCGCAGCGACGCATGTGCAGAGAGACTTTCACTTCTGCTGTCGGGTCATCTTGAAGGACAGTGACACCATGGAAGCCCACAAGGGGTGCTCTGAAGTGGGTTGGGAAAGTGAGGCCTCAGGGCTTTTCTTGTCCCGGGGCAGAACTTTTTGTGTATGACTGAATCTGGAGTACAGGAAACAGCAGCTTGCCACCAATAGGGGGTTCCCAGCCACGCCTTCTAATTAATGCAGTTGTAGGACTCTTGGGTCCCACTCTAACCTGGGGCCTGGCCAGATCACTCGTCCCTACGCGGACAAAGCCATCGGAGCAATACCCTTGGTGGGCTGGAGCTAGTGGCGGAAGCCCAAAGACAAGGACGTCACAGCAGGCTCACGAGCTGCCTCCCTCAGACTGTACATGGGTGATGCCGTGTCCATCAAAGGGCTGGGCCACAACAAGGCAGTTTCTTCTAGAAAGGAGTGATCTACAGCTGGCAGTGGCTACCAGCTTATATCCCCCTCAGAGATGGGGACAGCAGGGGACCCAAACTCTTTGGGAGGAGGTGCTTCAGGCAAATATCCTGGGAAGAAGAGGCTTGAGCCAAAGGCTGTGCTCAGACCCCAGGAGCCCTCTCTTCTGATAAACCAGGCCACACCTCAGAGACAAGCTCACCCTGCCCAAGGGTAAAGAACCGATATCCTGCAGCCCAGGAGCACCAGCTGGGTGGGTGAGTGAGTGGCTTAGAGGCTCAGAAATAAATGGGGAAAACTGAGAAATAAGCTTGGTTGTCCAGTGTCGTTGGGACACAGGCTTTGTGTTTTGAGCCCGGATGTGCCACAGCAGGTCCACAGAACCCCACGGCTCCATAGGAGGCAAGCTCTTTGCAGCGCCAGTTCCCACCTTCTACCTAACTCCCAGTGTCACTCCTTTTCCCCTGCTTAGGACAAGAGTACAGCAACACTTCCTGTTCTGCAGGAAGTGAGCTCCAAGGGTGTGTTACAGAGCCTCAGAGGTGAGGTGGTGGCCTGTCAGGCACTAGGCCCACAGTAGCGGCTCATGGCTCCAACTCCAGTGCAGCCCCATTGTCTGCTATAAGCATTGAAGGAAGTGGCATCCCAAGAGGACAGCCAAAGGCATTCCTGCAGGCCCTGGAGTGTTTTTGTGACTGGAGTTTGCGCGACATTTCCTCTGGGCAGGAATTAGAGAGGGTTTTTTTTTTTTTTTTTATGGGGGGAGGGAAAATTCTAAGTAGGGATCAGTCACTGCCTGGAGATGGTGAGTGTGTGTAGGTGCATGTGTGTGTGGGCACATGTGCGTGTGTCTCTGTGTGTGTATGTGTGCTGACCACAGTACCCAACCAGTGAGGGGACAGCATCAACAGTGACAGTCTGTCACTGACAGACTGTGTGGCTCTTGCAGGTTAAGAACTGTCCAGCGGTAATTAGAAGGGAAGGGACAGTGACCGCTGAGCCCAGGCAAAATGATGGTGCATACCGAGACGCACTGATTTCTCCAAGTTCAGGCTTCAGAGTCAGAGAGAGAGAGAGAGAGAGAGAAACAGAAGAAAGAAAAGGGTTGGTGGCCAGAGCAGAGCTAGGTAAGGAAAGGGACAGAGAATAGGCAGATGGGTGCGTTACCTTAAGGATAATCTCTAAGGTAAAGATACTAGTGAAGACATAGTCTGCGTTGCCTAGGATCTGAAAAACAAGCACAACTGGGTTAGTGGCTCTGAGAGTGAACCCACACCCACAGGGGCGTGCGTGTTAGCAGCGGACAGCAGCGGAGAGCGGGCGCTGGTGGCACTGAGGGAGGAGGGGGCGGGGCTTTACCTTCAGGGCAATTTCAATGGTGAAAATGGTAGTAAAAACAATATCAAAATAAAACAGAATCTGCAAAAGAAAAAGAAATGGGGTGGGGAGGGAGGAAAGTGAGATGGGAAGACAGGTCAGTGGATGTTCACCAGAAAAGGAACCTCGCTTCAAAACAAAGTGGGCGTCTGGGGGGGGCACTTCATGGGGACACAGGTGGGGAGGGCTCGGGGTGTGCACTCAGCACCGGGTCCTGCCACGCAGCGGGTTCAGGCACACCAGGGGCCCTTGCTGGGGCCCCAACCAGGTGAGGGACGCCCTGCTGGTTCCAGGTTTAGCCACTATGTAGTTGTACGTATTTCTCATAGACCCAATTTACCTCAGGCCCAAACCAGACAAATGTTGTATCTGTCTAAAGGGCAGAGAGCGGGGCTTGTTTCTTTTGTGAGGGATTAAAAAATGCCTCGCTCATGTTGGTGGGGTGAAGCTCACTAGCTTCCTGTGCTCGCTGGTGGAGATCTTGCCTGGGGTCGTGTTCCTTGTGGCCTGGGAAGCAGGGTGCTCTGGGTCTGCTCAGGCCAAGGACGGGCTCCACCACCTCAGGGGATGGATCAGGCCTTGGCCAATCTCTGCTGCCCTAAGTGAGGCAACTTGGGCCATGCGGGCTCCTGGGCAGCTGGGTGGCTTCAGGTCAAGAGCTCCTTTCCTTATGCCCAGCTAGCTGCATGGTATCTGATAAAGTTCTGAAGTCTTGGGACACAGCGATTTTTCTTCTAGCCTATTACACCGTGTACCAGAGCCTTGGATGGTCTCTGAATTTAGGTTTATGTGACACAGACAACTGAAGCTCTCTTATATAAGATCAGCCTTGTCACTGGCACCGTTTGGCAGAGGTTTCCTCTCTGGTCAGAGCATGCTGGATGCAGAGAGGAAGTCATGGTCACTCTTTCCTAAGGCCACAGGGGACAACTGCTTCCTGGGGAACATCCACAGGCAATGACCTTCCTGAGCTTTGCCAAGGATTGAGCCAGCCAGAGGTGTCGGGGCACATGCCTGCTTACTGGCTTGTGGGCCCCGAGTGGGTTTCTATACAAGCCCCATCTTTTACAGAAGTGTTTAGGGCGAATCTGCTTGTGATCTGGGAAGTGGGCTCCTGCCTGGTCAGAGGAGTCAGCCACAGAAGTTGCAGGGCCAGCCATATATCCTTCTCCCCGCCCCCCGCCCCGTCGACAGAGGGGTACAAACAGCAGGAGGGGTACACACGTGGTTCCTGAAGGAGGTGTGCTGCACAGGGTCCTCTGCAGCCAGAGAGATGCTGCTGAGCAGGATGAAGAAGAGGATGAGGTTGGTGAAGATCGTGTCATTGACAATGCGGTGGCACTGGAGACGGAACCTGTGTGGGGAGTAAAGAGCAGAGGGAGGTGTCAGGACAGAGCGGGGTGTGGCTCTGGGGCCTCAGAACCTCTCCCTCACTCCTGCTACCAGGCTGTGATGGCCTGGGGGGTGTGGGGCGTGGTCTCCTTGGCCTCATACTCTTCTACTGCTGGGTAGTGACAGTTGCCCACCCCTCCCTGTGATGCCATGTCTAGGAGACTCAGTCCTAAAGACATTCACACACAGTATCCTCTGATGTTTTGGAAGGTGCCACCTGAGACAACCAGGAATCTTTAAGTTTTCAAATACTCCTATGAAATAAACAACTGGATTCTGTTCAGAAACTTGTTTTCCCCACCACTGAAAAAAAAAAAAAATCACTTGGTAAGATCTGTTGCATAATTTTTTGCACACCAGGAACAATGAAGTGTTTGAAGATGTGAACGCTAAGGCCACGGAAGCCAGTGCTCGGCCAAGCTGTGCCCAGGTTACCATCAAGTGTACAACCTGGTTCCAAACCTCAGAGAATGACACAACTGCACAGGCGTACCTGTGTACTCATGGATAGTACACCAAGAGTCAGGACGCCTTGCACATGGCATCTTGCAAAAGCACAAGAGCAGGTGCAGCTTCTTATTGTTGTCTTTAGCTCCTAATTAAAACCCAGGAGCCCAGGAAGGAGATGATTGATGCATACTAACACTGCTGTGGTGTTGGGGACTCAGGGTCTGGCACCACACCTTCAGACTTCCTCTCCTTACATCATGGGTGACTGAATGCTCCAAGATACTGGGAAGGATAAAGTTTTGGAGGGACAACACTGGTTTTGTGAGAATTAGGGGTCTGCTAGATCATTGTCTTCAAACCAGCCCATCATCTAATCAGCCAACCAACCCACTGGCCTGAGCTGAGGTCTGCAAGAGGACAGTCTGAGAACGGATGCCGGCAACAGCAACACTGTCAGGAAATCAAGTTTCAAGCCGGTCTTGAGGTGGGGCATCTTGAAAAGTGAGCCATTTTTAAAAAAATTATTTAATTTAATTAATTTATTTATTTCTTGTTTCAGAACCTTTGTTTGTTTATTCACTCATTTTTATGGCTGGCCTCAGCCTGCCCCGAGGGCAGGGCTGGCACAGCATGTGGTGCTGGGGATCGAACTGCGGTCCCTGAAGCCGCCCAAGCTTTCCCAAACAGGCACTTTAGACCACTGAGCCATCCCTCCGGGCCCAAGTGAGTCATTTAGATGCAAAGTCAGAAGCAACAATAAAGTGATTTAGATTCTCCCATATTGTGCATATCAGATATGGAACATGTGATAGCTGTATTTGAAATAAAGGAATCATTAACAAAAATGATGAATCCATGGTAACTATTAGATATGGGTAGGTGGATATGAATAGCTAGACAAATGAAACTGGCTGGCATGTTAGAATATAATGACTAACATAAAACTGGTTAAAAAGACAGTAATACAGATAAAGTCAAAAAGAGAATTAAGTCAAATGAAAGGCATATCTGGAGAAATCAGTCAGAATCCTAGTAAGAGGCAAAGAAATGATGGATATGTAAGAAGCTTTAGACAACAGGGCAAACAATCTCACTCCAGAAAGAATGACCACGATTAAGAAATCAAATAATAACAAATACTGGGGGAAAAGGAATCCTTCTACATTGTTGGTGCAATGTAAACTAATATAACCATTATGGAAATCAATATGGAGAGTCCTCAGAAAGGCTAAAACAAGAAACACTATTCAAGCCAGCTATTCCCTTTCTAGGTATCTTCCCAAAAGAGCTAATGGCATCATATTATAGTGATACACACACACTCATGTTTCCAGCAGCACAGTTCATGGTAGGTCATCTAGGAAACAGCAGTGAATGGTTAGGCAAAATGTGGTTTTTTACATACCATGGAGGACTGCGCTGCCATGAAGAAGATACACTTAGGCCATTTGTAGGAAAATAGATACACATTGAGACTATAATGTGGTGAAGTGAGTCAGATGCATGAGCTCACATACTGTGTGGTTTGTCTTATAAGAAAAACCCAAAGCTTAAAAAATAAAGAGCAAAGTAAGAGACAGATAATTGGAAGCAGAGAGGAAGGTCTTCCTCATATGCTAAGGGGATGAAGAGATGGAGAGAGAGAGTAAGGAAGGGAGGGAAGGAAGAGAGGATGACGACAGGTGTTATGGTGTGTTCCGTGCACGTGCCAGCCCCACACATGTGTGGGATGTGATCCCTGGACACTGCACACATGTGCTCATAAAAAACCAAAGTAAACAGAGGAGGACAGAAGGAGACCATCCAGCCTATCTAGTCGGAGGGGCACCAAGAAGGAACAGGGAATTAAGGAAAGGCAGTCCTTAGGCACTATGGCTGCCAAGGATCAAGAAAGGAAGGGACATACAAATCCATAAGCCTAGCGACATCATAAAGGATAGGGGACATACATGGAAATAGGTCTGTGGCACACACGTAGTGGTGAATCTGTACAGCACTGGAGGTCACACAAGATGTTGATGACAGCTAGAAGTGACAGGCAGGTAGTTCAGAGAGGAGTGGTAGCAGGGATGCCCGTAGACACCTCATAGACTGGCGACAACTGGAGTGCCAGCCGACATTATGGCAGGATGGTATCTCTACCGAACTGCAGGGCAAATGCTGCCAATCCAAAATCGCATCCACAGTTAAGATTATCACTCAAGAATAAGATGTGAAATGATGACACAGAAGTAGGCCAAGAGGACGTAGCACAGAGGAACTAAGGGCACTGCTAAAGAATGGCCTCTAGGACAGTGGTTCTCAACCTTTCTAATGCCGTGACCCTCACAATACAGTTCCTCGTGTTGTGGCGACCCCAAACCAAAAAATAATTTGGTGGCTACTTCAAAACTGTAATTTTGCTACAGCTATGATTCGGAATGGCTTTAGGCAACCCCTGTGTTTTGGTCGTTCGACCCCCGCTGGGGTCGCGACCCACAGATTGAGAACCACTGCTCTAGGAGGAAAGGAAGCATTCGCCAGAGGACAGAGATGTGCTAACAACGCTCTATGGCACGACAGCCGCAGGGAGACTGTTATCTCATAGACAAAGGCAGTCGGGGGAGTGGATATAATCAAAACGTTACACACACATATAAAAATGCCACAGTGAAACTCAATAGTTTGTAAAATTAACATGCACTAATAAAAAGAGATAGAAAACAAGGCTATGTAGCAACACCAGGCCTGTGTCTCGAGGCTGGATGTGTGTCTTCCGGCTCTTGTGCACTCAGCTTCTACATTTGTAAAATGAGAAAAATAATCTGCCTCATCCCTTTGGGCATCAAATGTGATAAAGCTGATAAAATGCATGTAAACTCTATAGAGTCTGCTTTTATTTTTTAATTTTTTTTTAAAAAAAGGTCAACAAGCATTGGGATTGTAGCTCGGTAGTAGAGCATGCTTGCTACATGGGAGGCCCTAGGCTGCAGCCCTAGCCCTGTGAGACAACAACCATCAAACCCTTCAAAAGAAAACAGAAGGGGTTGAGGAGATAGCTCCGTGGCACAAGTGCCTGCCTGGCAAGTGCAAGGTTGTGAGTTTGAATCCTAGTCCCACAAAAAACAAACAAACAAACAAACAAACAAAAAACACTGAAAATCTGTGAACAAATTTTATCACAAGCAGTACGTTAATCTAAACACACTGGGAACACACTATATTAATGATGATAGCAGTGTTTAACTTGTTAGGTAAGAAGTAAAGCTCAGCCCCAAGATACTGATAAACACCAGCATGTGAGTTTACAATGGCCTAAGGAGTCTGGGCATGTTGGTACAGGCCTGTAAGCCCAGTGCTGGGGAGGCTGAAAACAGGAGGATCACCATGAGTCTGAGCTGTGTAGGGAAACCCTGTTCCAAATATATTAATGAAAAAAAAAATGGTCTAAAGGCCTTCTTTTGTGTAGGAGGAGAATTAAGACATGTTTATTATTATTATTATTTTTATTTATTTTTTTCTTGTTTCAGAACCTTTATTTGTTTATTCACTCATTTTATGGCCGGCTCAGCCCACCCCGAGGGCAGGGCTGGCGCAGCATGTGGTGCCGGGGATTGAACCACGGTCCCTGAAGCCGCCTAAGCTTTCCCAAGCAGGTGCTTTAGACCACTGAGCCATCCCGCCGGGTCCAACACATGTTTAGCTTTGTTTTGTTAAATTAAAAACAGACAGCAAGTTATTGTGGGTAACCATCAAAAGGAGAGAGAAATTGCACATTATAAAGCCTAGAGGGGAAATGGAACGCAGACTATCTGATTCAGAGTCCATGGCTCTTTTCCCCTGACTCAGTTTCTGTCTTTCACAACTTGGCAGAAGAGGGAAGAGTCCCAGGCACCACCCAGAGGTTCAAGTAAACTACAGGTGCCTGCTGGGCTCCTGCCATGGAGGGTGCAGGGGCCGCCTCCCCACCCCTCACACACCTGTTGTTGGGGCTGAAGATGAAGAACGCACTGGCTTCCGGCATGGGCACAGCTTTTTCCTTAAGGTGTAGCTCCGAGAGTGGGCGCGGACGGGGCCCGACGGGCATCTCGGGCTCCTCCTCATCCTCTTCTCCTGTAGAAACAAAAGCACCGTTCTAAATCACTCCTCCGGGCCACTCACTCTTGCCACCACACGATCTCTTCCAGAGATCTTCTTTCCTTCTTTCCTACCAGGGAGAGTAGACATCATGTGTGACTCTAGCACATACATCCAAATCCTGGCTCTACAAACTGATCAAGCAATGGCCGTGACTCATCTAGAGGGCTGACACTGACGAAAGATCTATAAACCGCTGTACATGGTTTCAGGGTAAGTTCTGAGGGGATTTGACTGACCTTGTCAGATATAAAAGCTACACTGTTTGTTACATAGGTCTTGCTTTATCTTGGTCTTAATCATCCAGCAGAAAAGTCTAACCCCGAGGTATAAAAAGTAAAGCCAGGTTAATATGCTGAGCTGTAAAAGACTTAAGTCAACAACATCTGACAATGGGCCGGCCAAATAGCTCAGTGGATTAAAGCACTTGCAAGCAGGCACAGGCGCTAGGGGTTTGATCCCCAGGCCTGCCATGCTGGCCCTGACCCCAGGGCATGATGAGACAGCAGCTGAGACTGAGTGTGGTGGGGCACGTCTGTAATCCCAGCTCTTGGGAGGCTGTAAACAGGCGGAGCACTATGAATCCAGTCTAGTAGTGAGACCCTAACCACCCTGTAGACCCTTCCCTAAAATAATAATAATAAACAATAATTAATAAAAACAAGTTCTAACATGGCCAGTTCTGCTGATAACCCACTACTATTATGGACTATTGGACTACATTGGGTTATTTTGCTGAATTCACACTCCTACACTATTTGAATGGCAATGGAGCACCCATCTCTGACAAAACAAAACAAACAAGGGGGATGTAAATAAAGGACCTTTTGTAGTGGAAAAAAATAGGATAGATATACAGGTACTTTATCTTAGTTCAATGAGAAGAAAGATTTGTACTAATAGTTTTAGACAAGATAATCAGGTCTGCATCTTGTACTCTGAATAACCACCATGAAGACAACAATATGCAATGTATTCATTATTGTAATTGTCCTACTAACCTGTTTTCCAAACAGTCTCATTGCTATCTCTTTCTCATTAAAATTAATAAAAAAGACAAACAAAAAACAACTGCCCATGCTGGTAGTCACACTACTGTAAAAACACAAAAACAAAAAACAAAGAAAAAGAAAAACAAACCCTAGCTCTACATCCTGCTGGCCATGGACATTTCATTGAATCTCTCTGTGCCTTAGTTCCAATAGTCCATAATAGTAGCGGATTATCAGCAGAACTGGCCATGTCAGACCTTGTTTGTATTATTATTATTATTATTATTAATTATTACTATTAATTTTAGGGAAGGGTGTACAGGGTGTTCAGGGTCTCACTACTAGATTGAACTCATAGTGCAGTGCTCTGCCTGTTTATAGCCTCTCTAGAGCTGGGATTACAGGCGTGCACCACCACACCCAGTCTCAGCTGCTGTCTCATCATGTCTTGGGGTCGGGGCCATGCAGAACACAATGAGAGGACCATAGGTCTCTGAGAAGACACCGTGCATGTGATGGCTGCTATGTGGTGGCGGCTTGCGTCGCCGCTCCACTCAGCACTGACTCTAGGCCGGGGAACCAGTGCTCACCATGTTTCTCAGGATGACCGTAGCCTGCAGTGTTTCCCACCCCACCGTCCACTCACACTCAATGATTTTCTCACCACTCACTGCAGGAGGCTAGCAAGCATGGCCCCCCACATCCTTGCCTATCCAGAACTTCACAAAATTAGCTGCTTTGGAGATAGGGTCTTTGCAGATGTTGTTTGTTATGATGAAGTCATACTGGGGGGTAGTTGGACCCTAAATCTAGTGACAGTTGTCCATTTGAGGACATATGCAAGGCACATGGAAGGACGAAGGCCATGGAAGAAAGAGGCAGGGATAGGAGTGATGTGTCCACAAGTCCGGGTGTGGGCAACTATGGGAAGTGGGGTGGGGTAGACAGGCAAAGCTTCTGTGCATCCTTCTGTAGGAGCACACCGGCTACACCTTGACTTGAGACCTTAAACCTGTTGAACTGCGAGAAGACGCACCCTACTGTTTTGAGCCCCTCTTTTCTAGTGGGTGGTTATTTGTCATGGCCGCCCTGGCCCTTCTCTCAGCTCTTCTATCTCCCCTGCAGAGCTCGAGAGAACCCCAGTACAGGCAGCACCGGTCACTTGCTCTTTGGGACACGTGGGCTCCAGGGAACAACCTTGCTGTGAATCCCAGCAGCACTTGCAGTCTCTTTCCTTCCCTGGCCACTGAGCTCATGGTGCCTCAGAGGTCTGATTTCAAATGTGTCTGTCTGGCCCTTCTGTGCGTTGCAAACTCTGGTGGAAGGAGCTATGTGCTTGGCACATAGAAACCCTTGGGTCTGATGAGGATGAATTCTATGCGTTCATAGGGAAGGAGACCTTTTGGAAAAGGAGGGCCATGTGGAGATTAATCTGCCCGAGAAAGAAGAATTATAGGCAGGGCATCCTAGGGCCCCAGCATGCCTTAAGTGCTCTCTCTCCTTTTGGTTAAAATGAATGGGAGCCTGGGTGTGGCCCAGGGGGACAGTGCTTGCCTAGCATGTGCAAGGTCCTAGGTTTAGCCCTTGTACCACCATACCAAACCAAACCAAACCAAACCAAACCAAACCAAACCAAATCAAACCGAACCAAACCAACTCAAAAATCCAAAGCACCCACCACAACCAGGTGGTACTGATAAAAAAGTGATTAGCATAGAAAAGTGGTCCTCTATCAAGCAAGAGTGCAGAGGGACCAGCGGCCAGGTGAACACAAGCAGCAATCAGACCCCAGCCCTAGGGTCATGACAGCTGGCCAGCAAGGTGAGTTAGAGACACAAGAGATGAAAAACTGTGTGCAGGCCAAAACCTGAAGCTTTAAGACACCCAGACCTCCATGAGATAAAATTTTCTATGGAACGCAGAATTTTATTAAAGCCAGGGTTGGTCTAAATCATGGTGCAGTGTTTAAGAGTAAAACTTAACAGGGGAAGATCTTATGTGGCTACTGTATTCTCTTCAGTTTTTCTCTAAGGAAGCCAACATTTTGTTGTTCATGATAATGTCCTAATAGATCATTTTGTTCACAGAAACCATGCCTACTAGCTTTGTGTTATTCTAGCTCCTGAGGGGCCGTTTTCTGTGCTCCTCTGCCTATGCCACTGCTCATGACACTCAGTGTTCATGTCCACTTCTGGGGACAAGCCCATTAGCTGCTCCATCCGACAGTCCATTCTCAAGAGGAAGCAACTCCTGAAGACAAACTCAGAGTCATAAAGGGGCAGGAATCTGACAGCTGGTGACACCCACGTGGCATGAGGGAGAAGGAGGGAGGCTGACGGAGCAGGGAAGGGTATCAGAAAGCTCGTTCTGGAGGCTGGCAGCTGAGCTGCCCACTGCTCCTCCAGGTGCCAGGGCAGGGCCCTGGGGTGTTTTCTTCTCCTTTTTCTTCTTAGGGCTTGAGGAGGTGTGGGAAGCAGGGCACTGCAGTGCTGTGGAGTGGCTGCTGCTTTTCTTAGAGGCAGTTAGGATGCTCAAAGGTGAAGGAGGGTGGGGAATGACCCACCGCCAGGGCCCTTGCCTAGCATGCCAGAGGCCCTGGGTTTCTCCTCAGCGACATTAAAGAATAGGGAAAGCACAGCAAAGCTAAGTGTCCCAGCCTTGGACCTTGGTGCCCTTTGCCACTGCCCTCCTTTTTCATGTTCAGTATTCTTGTCACCTCTGCTGTTTTGCTCATGGACAACTAAAAATAAACTCATTATTTGTGAACAAGCAAGGCGCTGAATTCAAAGATGAGGACCAAGAGTTGTGGCTTGTCTTCTGGGGCCTACGGGATTTCCAGTGAGGCCTAGGGGCAGAAGGGTAAGGCACAGTGGGCAGGGCTTTAAGGCCCAGGGAGAGAAGGCTGAGGAACGGTTCCTACACATTTCTTCTCCGTGTGGCTCAGTGTAAAAAAGCTGCAGTCACACTCCTTTCTTCCATCTCTCTCTTCCACATTCATGCCATTCCTGAATTCAGTTGGCGCCATGTGCAGAATGTGCCCCGAGTCTGAGCATGCGCGGGATCTCGGAGCATGCCCTGGATGCTCACATCTTCTTCATTTCAGCCATGTAGATTTTGGCCCAAATGCGTGTCCACAAAGAGGCCTTTACTAATCCCGCTGTCACAGCGGCCCCATCCCTCTGATGTCATCCTCGCTGTACTGTCTTTGCGTCACCTTATGTTATCTTTTTGGCTGGTTTGCTTCCTGGAGGGCAGGACCCTCCTCTGTCTTATCCACAGCTGTGTCCTGGGACCTGGCACAGAACAGGTGCTTCATTTTATTTATTAATTTTTTTCTTGTTTCAGAACCTTTATTTGTTTATTCACTCATTTTTATGGCCGGCTCAGCCCGCCCCGAGGGCAGGGCTGGCGCAGCATGTGGTGCTGGAGATCGAACCGCGGTCCCTGAAGCCGCCCAAGCTTTCCCAAGCAAGGGCTTTAAACCACTGAGCCATCCCGCCGGCCCCACAGGTGCTCCATACGTTGTTATTAAGTGACTGTCCCCAGGTTTCTTCCAGTTCGGGGTCTGCGGTGATAGTACAGTTCTGACGTCACTTCTTCAGCCTTTCTAGCTCTCTGTGCAAATGCCAGTCAAGATCACGCTTCTCCAAGAAGTGGCCCCTGGAGCCTCCACAAGCTCTTGTCCCTGTGTCCTTTCAATAATCAGCACCTTTCCCACAATATCTGGTACTGTGCCACATGATTTCTGGAGTCTCTTGCTTTAAAATAAAGGAGTGTGTTCACTGCAAGTCTTTGGTGGCTGTTAGGAACGTTCATTCAAATAAACTGATACAGTGATAGAAGAATCATCTACCGGGCACGATGCTTTGTTTTCCTGGGTGAATTGACGTTTCTCACTACTATAGGCTGAGGATTTCTAATATAAAAAGCAGAAATACTCTGAAATCTGACTCCTTTTGAGCATGCGATACTCAAAAACCTTTGAGCTTTGGAGCATTTCAGATTTTAGAGTTTTGAATTACAGGTGCTCAACAGCTATAGTCTTCGCAGATATTCCCGAATGCCCGAAGCTCCAAAATATGAAAGTCTTCCATTCCCCAGCATTTTGGGTAAGGGATCCTCAGCTGTATTAGTGTGGGCTAATCTTGAAGGTGATGACCAGCTGGCAGGCTTTTGAGACTGGACAGAGACGGGAGGGGTCTAGGGCCACCAGCACAGAAACAGTGGGAAGGACAGCCTGACAGAGTGGGCCACTGAGGACCTGGGGCCATCTGCAGGGGACGAGAGGGAGGAAGGGGAGGTGGGGAACTTCTGGAAGATAGGTTGAGTTATTCTCTGAGGGGTCAGGGCTATGTGGAGCAACCGGTGTCAGGAGCATGTCACCCTTGAAGGCCTCCTTGGTAGAAAGTGTAAACATGGGCAAACAGGGTCCTTGGGGACCGGCTTGGAAGTCTGGGTGTGGGTGGTGGTGGCACGAGGGCAGGGTGGGCTCCATGATGGTGCTGTGGTTGGATCTGGATGGTCTCCTAAAGGCTCATGTGGTGAAGGCTTGGTCCTCAGCCTGTGGTGCTGTGGAGAGCACTGGAAACTTTAGGCAGTGCGGTGTGCCCTGGAAGGGGACCCAAGGACTGGGGCCTTCTTTGCTTCCATGTCCTGGCTTCCAGGAGGTGAGCAGCTTCACACATTACACCGTGCTGTGCTCCCCTGACACAGGTCTGAGGCAGTGATGCTGACCAAGCACAGAAGAAAGCACCTCAAACGGGGAGCCCAGACATTTCCTTCCTGTAAGTCGAGTAGCTCAGGCATTTTGCCAGCAATGGAAAGCCAAACAGAAAAGGTAAAGTCACGGTTACGACCAAGGGAAATGAAGGCAAGAAAGAGTCTGTGAGAGGGTAGAGAAGGTAGCTCCACGACCAGGCCGAAGGATGAGCTTCCAAAAGCCAAGCGCCAAAATGAGCTCCAAAGGAGGAATGAGCAGAGTGTGGGAACCACTTTTCAGTTCCAATCTATAGCACTCTGGGAATCTTCAAAGGCACCAGAAAGTGCACTACACACTGAGTCAACCGATAAGTCTATAAACAGTTTGCATGGTGACAATCTTTTTTTTTTTTTTTTTAAATTATTTTATTTTTCATATTATGGCCGGCTTAGCCTGCTCTGGGGGAGGCGCTGGCATAGCATGTGGTGCTGGGGATTGAACCTCGGTCCTTGTGGCTGCCTAAGTTTGCTTAAGGAGATGCTTTAGGCCACTGAGCCATCTCACCAGCCCCATGCATGGTGACAATCTTGTTCATTAGTTTTCTTTTCTTTTCTTTTTTTTTTTTTTTTGTCTTTTTGAGACAGGGCCTTTCTATGCAGTTCAGGCTGGCCTTGCGCTCACTTTTGTAACTCAGGTTGGTCTCCAATTCATATGGATTCTCCTGCCTCAGCCTCCCAAGTGCTAGGATTACAGGTGTGCACCACCACACCCAGCCCTGTTCATTAGTTTTTTGTCCTTAATATTTCCTCTTCGATTTAATTAGAGAAACGAAGAAGAGAAAAGCTAGGATTCTACTGAAGACAAGAGAGTTCGAGACTATTGTCACAGATGCAGGAGGCGCCATGCTGACACCGTGTGAAGGCACTGCGCCAGGCCTGAGAGTATGTAGGTCATGTGGGAACCCAGCGTCAGATGCAGATCTGCCCCCCTATGGACCCTGGACACCAGGCCAACTTGGGATGTGCTCTTCTGAGGGCCCAGGGGAATTTGTTCTACGAGTTTCTTTCTCTTTGAACTTTTAAGACATGCACACGACTAGGGAGCCTTCCACAGAGAACCTCCCTGTGCTTGGCTTCAGCATCTATTTCTATTTTGCTCATCATGTTCCCAGTATTTCCACTGTCCCCATTCTCAGGGGTTGCTGCAATATTTCAAAATCAACTTCTGGATATTTCAGACTCCAGCCATAAATACTTGAGCATTTTAAAAACAGAATTACCACAGTCCCACGGTAGCTGTACTGACTTCCAGTTTGAGGCTGGTGGTGAATCTGTCTCTCTAGATTGAAGGAGGGTAAGGCCGAGGCTCCCACAGGATTGGAGGCCAAAGAAAGTGGGGGACACATAAGCTGGGAAGAGCGACTGAGGACGCTGAAGCTGAAACCCCTGAGAAGATCTTGCCTGGAAATTGATCCATCAGATAAGCATACGAGAAGCCCAGGCTGGGGAGAACTCTTTATAAAAAGAGATCAGAAAGCTTTCTATAGAGCAACAAGTAGGACATCTGTGGTGGCAGCTGTTCTCAGATTTGGCAATGCCTCCTGAGTAGGGCAAGATACATTTGGGACTGTGTATTATTATTGGGCAAGCACAGTGCCGCAACATATGTTCTATAGTGGTACCTTGATGCATGGACTTAATTTGTTCTGTGATTTTGGAAAAGATGGTTATGTTTGAGTGTGTGTGGGAAAGATAGCCATGGCTGTTTGTCACCTGATGCAGTTTGCAAACAAAAGCAAAAACTTGCCTAACACTTCTGTTTGCAACCCAAATTGTTTGCAAACAAAGACATTCGAGAAAGGAAATATTTCTGCACTGATGAACTGCACTGGTTAATAATGTTCTTACAACAAGTGATAGAGTAAAACTTTAAGTGCACATAGAATTCAGTGTGGAAAGGGCACTGAGGGAGGACAGAGAGAGGTCGGCTAACAGGTGCCAAAGATCACTTAGACACAACCACTAAATCCTACTGTTATGGTTTATGTCTAATTGTTCCCCCAAAGCCTCATGCAATCATGGGGCGGGGACTTCTATAGATTGAGACTTGACTCATAACTCACTGGGATTATGTGATTTAGAGTTTGAGACTTGATCCATGATCCCTGGGATTATGTGTTTTAAGTACTTCTGGGATTATGGGTGTAGCCTAAGGCGGATAGGCTGAGGCAGAGAGCCTGATGTAATTTAAAAAGACAGAGAGACAGACTCACACTGTTGCTCTGCTGCCCTGTTCCACTCAGCCTTGGGCCAGCCGAATATGGACTGAAACCTCTAGTAACTGTGAGCTAAATAAACCTTTTCTTCCTTTATTTTGAGTGTTTGGGTATTTGTTCCAGCAATGAGTAAAAAGTAACTAAGACACCTACCCTTCCACAGGGCAGTGTGTGAGGGAGGGACTGCCACTCATAGCTCAGTAAGTATCTTATGAAGAAAAAGAAGGGAGGGCTTGAGGGCTACAAACAGAAAGTAGTGCTAAGGAGATGGAATGTACATCCCCTCGATCTGCTCTGCACGCACTGTGCATGTGTGCTGCAATATTGCACTGGGGCCCATAAATACTGAATGTGTAACTATTACATGCCAGGTAAAAATATGGAAAATGGTTAAGGAGGGAGAAATGTTACACTAATTGGATCAGTATGCATTGCACACAGGCATGTATCACAGTGCCCCATACAGTTTTTTAATTTTTTTTAATTAAAAAAATTTTTTTTTCTTGTTTCAGAACTTTTGTTTGTTTATTTTTTTATTTTTATGGCCGGCTCAGCCTGCCCTGAGGGCAGGGCTGGCACAGAATGTGGTGCCGGGGATTGAACCGTGGTCCCTGCAGCTACCTAAGCTTTCCTAAGCAGGCGCTTTAGACCACTGAGCCATCCTGCCAGGCCACTCCCATACAGTTTTTACATTTCACTAGTAATTAAAAAAATACAAGTAATTAAAAAAATTAAAACAAAAAAAGAAGCATTAACTTCCTTTCAGTAGACCAGTAGATACCAGCAGGACAATTATCCAAGCTATCTCATGTGTAGAGACATATTTTTTTTCTCTCCTTTCATTCTTTTCTTCTTTTCCTCATCCCAGTTGTTCCTTCCTTTTGAGCAGTTTCTTTTCCTTTCTTAGCATCTATTGTACCTTTCGGGATTTATTTACTCTTTCAGTTTCTTACACTAGGGAGACAATACGATGTTTACACACGCAGGTCTGATTTATTTCACTTATGAATGTGGTCTCTAGTTGCATCTATTTACTTACAAAAGCCTTGAGTTTATTTTTCTTTGTAAGTAATATTTCATTGTACAAAAATACCACATCTTTTTTAATCCATTCCTCAGTTGATGGCTGTTGGGTTGCTTTCAAGATTTAGCTATAACACAACTGTGCTGCTGTATATATGGGTGTACATATATCACTGTGGTATGCTTTCAGTTCTTCTGGAAAAATATTCAGGAGGGGGACAGCTGGGTGGAATGGGAACTCTAATCCAATTTTTTTTGTCTTTTTGAGACAAGGTCTTGCTATGCAGTTAAGGCTGGCCTTGAGCTGACTTTGTAGCCAAGGCTGGTTTTGAACTCACAATGATCCTCCCTGCCCTAGTCTGCCAAGGGCAGCAATTACAGAGTACAGCACCATGCCCTGCTAATCCTAGTCTCATGAGGAATTTCCACACTGTTTTCCATAGTGGTTGTACAAGTCTACTCTCTCACCAACAGTGGAGAAGGGTTCCTCTTTCTCCACAGCCTCTCCAGCGTTTGTTATTGGCTGACTTCTTGATCACAGCCATTCTTTCTGGGGTGAGATGGAATCTCAGTGTTGTTTTAATTTGCATTTTTTTTTTTTTTTTGTCTCAAATGACCAATGATGTTGAACACTTTCTAATATATTTATTTACCATTTCTTCTCTGAGAAACGTATATTTATCTCAGATGCCAATTCTTATCATTTTGTTTAGGGAAATTCTGTATCATTTCTAGTATATAAAATATAATATGTATTTTATTAGTTTTTATTCTTTTTTTTGTGGTGCCAGGGATCAAACCATGGTCCCTGTGCTTGCCTAAACTTCCTTAAGCAAGTGCTTTAGATTGCTGAGCTATCTTGCCAGTCTTATTTTTTATTTTTAATTATTTTTTTGGTGGGACCAGGGTTCAAACTCATGACCTTGCACTTGCCAGGCAGGCACTTATGCCAGAGAGCTATCTCCTCAGCCCCTCTATTATTTTATTCTTTAAAAAAAATTAAAATAACACTGCTGAAACGTGATCTTCTTAAACCAGATATAGTGAGGAAATGAGAAGAAAAGCTTTTTCCCTGCTGGTGACTGAGGCTTCGGGGCAGAAATGGGGCATTCAGCAGTGTAAGGTGACTGCACAGGGAACCTGGGCTCACAGGCCCCTCATGCCTGTGGGCACTTCCATGAGGCAGCAGGGCCTGGGCCTGGGCCTGACCCCTGCCCTCCTCATCTTAGGGGCAAGTGGTACCTGCAGCCTCTGGGTTGGGGTAGGGACTCTTGTCTTCATTTTCATTGGGCTGGAGGTCATCCATGTTGATCTAGGCAGCCGAGGAGAGAAGAAGAATGCAGTCAGACGTGGGCCATAGATTTGGGCATCTCACCTCACACTCAGTAGCTGGGCTCAGAACTGTCTGTACCCCTCACTCTGCACCCACGAGGTCACCAGCAGGAGGCTGGGACTCAGCCAGGCCGCCTTCCCTTCCTTTCCCCAAATGCCCACCCCACCACCAAGGCCTCTGTCTTATTCTCTGTCCTGTCTCGTTTCCCTGGGTGACAAGCCCAAGAGCGGCCCTCTTGCCTCA
>PVJA010007079.1:46014-70320 GCA_004027025.1 Myocastor coypus
GTCAGGTTCCCCATCTACTGTGCTTTGCCTGGGCACACTGTGTGCACAGCGTAACCCCAGGGGCCTGGGCTGGACCATCCTGGGTCTGTCTGGTACCTAGGTGGTCTCTTCCAGTTCCTCAGCTACCACGGGCCTTGAACATGACAATGGTTCTGGGTCTCATTTTGGATTGGTTTTTGGAGGGACTCTGCCTGGTACCCAGTAGAGGCGGGAGTTATCACAGTCCCAGCTGGGCAACGAAGAGGAGCTGATTTAGGGCCTGCCTTGTACTCTCAGTGCTGGAGAAGGTGTGTAACACCGAGGGAGTGTCCCTCTTTAGGCCGGAACTGGGTTTCTTCTCTGAAGCCTGTCTTCCTTCTCTCCCCTTGGCTTCTCTACTCAGTTCCTCTCTCACCTTCTTAGATAGGGGCAACCCCTTGCAGAAGTGATCAGTCACCACAGGCCCTGATTACAAGCACTGCCTGGGCATCAGGAGAGAGGCTCCCACTCCTGTGGGAAGGCCCAAGCCACACCCTCTTAGGACCGACGGTTGGTGTCAAGTCTTTCCCTCTCAGAGGGGACAGCATCCCAGAACCGGACGCAGGTGAGCTAAGAGGGTTACCTGGCCAGCTTCTTTCTCTCCTTCTCTTCTTCTTCTTCCTTTTGGGCAGAAGTGAGACTCTCAGCGTCAGCCAGGTTGTCCACAGCAATGGCCAAGAACACGTTCAGTAGGATATCTGTTTGTGTCCATTCTTAAAGAAAATGACCTTGGGCTTGGGGTATTGGCTGGACACAGGGGCCAGGGAAGGGACAGAACACGGAGGGGTAGAATTCCCTATCAGAGACTCTGAAGGTCAGAGCCAGCGGGGTGCCTCCCCGACCTTCTGTCCCCACCACTGCCCAGCCTGCAAGTTTCTCAGCAGCACAGAGCGGGCAGGCTGGCTTCCGGTCTGGAGCAGGCAGTGAGCTCTGCCGTGCTCTTTAATTGTTGGATTTTATTATTGGTTTCCCCACTGAGATGACTGCCTGTGACTGACATTATTTATACCCAGCACTGTCTTAAGCAGAAGGCAGAAATCTCTTAAGAGCTGTTGATCTAACTGGGCGCTGAGGGGGCGGCAACTCCACGGGAACCACGCATACAAAGGCTCCTGGAGGGCCTGGCTGAGGTGGGCCAGGGCTTGGGAATTCCTCACCCAGGCTGGCATTTACCAGCTTCTCCGAGCCCCACCTCCCCACCCCCAGAAACACAGTGGGTCAGAGAATTACAGAAAGAAGAAAGAATAGCTACAGGAGTCTTCAAGTTTGTTAAGTACAACCCCTCCCCGAGGCACCCAGAAATTCACACCATGTCTCATGCAGGGAAGGAGAAACCCAGGCCAGGCGGGGCTTGCCCAGGGAGGCTTTGGAACCTTATAGGAGTTTTGGATGTATTTTCTACTAAAGCCCACAATGACCCCTTAAATAGCAGTTACTGTTCGGCTACAGGCTGTTTATCTCTTATCCAAAATTCTGGGAACCAGAAGTAATTTAGAACATATTATTGACCATATTATCTTCAGATGCTTATATAATGCAATCTCTTGGGGATGGGACCCAAGTCTAAAGACAAAACTCAGGGCTGGGGATTTAGCTCAGTCACAGAACGCCTGTCTGAGAAGTGTGAAGTCATGAGTTCGATTCCTGGCACCAAAATAAAATAAAAGACAAAATTCATTTATGTTTCCTATATACATTATAGTATGAAGACTATTTTCTACATAAGTCTATTTTCTACATAGACTATTTTCTACATTAAAAAAATCTATGCATCAAGCAAATATTCATGGTGTGGAATTTTCGGCATGCAGAATTCAGTCATTGCTCAAAATGTTTCAGATTGTGGAGCATTTCAGATATCGAGGATATTTAAACAGAATCACATTTTCAAGACACTGGGGGAGACAGCCTTTAATTTGCTGAGGGACCCCCAGACAGGAAAGTGGGAAGCCCTGTTTACAGGATTCAGTCTGTGTTTTCAGAACTACCATAAGCTGGGATTTGCTTTCAGAACTTTGGGTCAGAGGTTCAGTTGTACTGTCCAGCCTGTGAACACGACTCTCACGGAGTTAGCGTGCTGGAGAGGAAAGGACATGAGCTCAAGACCTTCCTGGGGTCTTGCCCAGAGCCTGAATCCAAAAGGATCATCTCTGCGGTCAGCTTCTTGACCTGCCTATCTCTCCTTGTGACGGGTGCCTCAGAGAATAGCTTTTGGGGGAGACACTGACCAAATGCAAGGAGAGATGAAGGACATTTCAAGGATGGTGGCTTTGTCCCTTTCACTGAGTATCCTCCTACTGAGCAGGTGTGACAGCCCCAGGCCCCCTGGGCCCCTTTTCAAGGCTGGGCTCCCTTCAGAGACCATATGAGTGTCGTGCATGCCTCACCACCAGGGGGCGCCGTTCACCTAGTTGACTATCAGAACACCTGTCAGGTAATGCCATGCTTGAAAAGATTCTGGACACCCTCACCTATGGTGGAAGTGGCAAGCTTCCACCACAGCCCACCCACAGCCAAAGTGTTCTAAACTGGGCCAGGTTTCTACCCCGGAACAGCCTCCCCCAGCTTGCCCCTGGGGGTCCCCAGGGGCCAGGCCCCCAGGAACACCTTTTGTGGCCTTGTGCAGCAGGCTAAATGTAGGGGCACTGGGGGTGGGGGAGCAGCAAAGGATACAATTTCCACAGATGAAGAGGATGATGAAGTAAATACAGACTAACATCCCTGGAAAAGAGGGGCCGCCATAAGCCATGATCCCATCATACATCACCGAATTCCAGTCCTCCCCGGTCAGGATCTGAATGACACATTCCCACCAATAAGGGACACAGCGTTAGACCAACAGCAAACCCAAAAGTCCCCTGCCCTGCCCCGCTATGTTACCACAAATCCCCAATCTCCTCACCACTACTCTCCCTGCTCCTAGGCCCCGATCCTCCTTCCCAGGGATTGCAGGACATGGGCCCGGGCACCCTAGACAGAGTGCGTGGCCACTGGCAGGTATTATGTGAACAACTGAAAAGGCTATCTGGGCACAGTGCCTCCTATGGTCCACACGCAGTGCGTGGTGGACCAACCTTCCTTGGGGGAGGCCGTCAGGGTCCCTTCCAATCGTGAGTGCATTCCTGGGGACAAGAATATGCTACTCAGTTTTCCCCACACACCAGTCATTCGAGTGTCATCTTGACAACTCGGGCAACATCCATATAGTAATCGAATTTCTCTATACATCAATCTACTTTCAAACATAAGTAAGTGCTACTTTAGCTTTGTCCAAATACCTATGCAATCCACTTTGTGGGCTACTTAGATCTTTTTTCAAAGCAAGAATAGTGGGAAAGACAGAGCCCCATGATGCACCCCCTACACCTCACCCTGTTCTGCTTTGGGCTTTCACACAGAATTTATTTGACTAATGGGTTTTATCGCTAAGAAAGCAGTACTATTCACTCAGATTTCGGCCCAATAGCTGTCCTCCTAGAGGGGTTCCACAGGGCCTTAGGGAGAGGGAATCTACAGACAGAGCCGAGACTCCTCAAGGCATGGGCCCTCCAGGGCTGCTCCAGGCTGGCCTTGCGCCCAAGGACAGGGTGACATTGCCCACCCTTTTCAAAGCTCCTTCTTCCTCCCCTATCACCTTCACCACTGAACCACCCTCCTGGTGAGAACCCCAGCAGAGAAGAGTCCATACCTGAAACACAGTGAGGAGGGACTGGGGGAAGTTATCAAATGTGCTCCTCCGGGTCTGCATCTCATCAAAGTTGAACTTCCCTCCAAAGAGCTGCATCCCCAGCAGGGAGAAGATGATGATAAAGAGGAAGAGGAGCAAGAGCAGGGAGGCGATGGAGCGCACGGAGTTCAGCAAGGAGGCCACCAGGTTGCTCAAGGAGTTCCAGTACCTGGGGACCAAGAGGGCTGGTCACTCTCTCGCCTTCTGCCTTCCTTCCCTCCATCTGTACCCACCCTCAGTCTGTTCTCGGCTGCTGGTCCCCTTCCTGAGGGTGGGTGGGTGTCACGGAATGGACTGGAGGTGGTGTGAGCTAGAGTGTGACACTAGTAAATTGAGGTCCCAGGATCAGCGCCATGTACTGTAACGTGCGGAGTGGGGCACAGGGGTTGGAGGCCTCGATGCTCATCTGGCTCTTCAAGTTGCTGGCTGTCTGTGCCTTTCACCGCTATCTCCCTCCTCTCTTTTCTGCCTTCCTAGCTGGGAAAAATCCTAGATAACAGCGGCATATATGACATCATGGTACTGGTCTGACTACACAAGATAATCTCCTTCCCCCCAATACAGTGCCTGGCACACAACTTGTAAACATCGGTCATTATCGTTATTATCACTGTGGGTCTTTAAGCAGAAAAAAAGTTTTTCTCCCCAAGAATGCCAAAGTGGGCCAAGTCCAGCAGCAGCTGACCAGCGGGGGGTGCACTAGACTTCCCATGCGCATGAGAGGTGCATGGCTTAGTGAGACCAGAGCACATCCTCCCATCTCCCCCCTCAAATGCAGTACAACTGGAATATGGATTCGGCTCAACGTGAGTGTAGTCATCCTGAGCTGTCACCACCATGGGTGACCCAAGGTAACCCTAGTCTGCTTTTGTTGCAGTTTCCCAGAACACTATAACACTCCCAAGCCATTGGGATGACACCTGGGGGCTGTACAGCCGGAGCCTGGTTCTAGGCATGTGCATGGGTCGCTCCTACTAGCTTAAGATAAACTGGGTACGTTCCAACCCTAAGGAAGTCACTTCTGTCCTAACCCGCACATACACCTCCCTGTCTGAGGACTTTCCGGGATCCACCCGGTCTTGCTGCTTCGGTTAAGCACCCAGAGCCCTGCATTCTCTGCTGTCCTGGGTCTCGGTGTCTCCTCCTCCAGTCTCATGGCACTGTGGGGCTGGTCCTTGCTCACTAGGGCTGCGTTGTTCTGGAAAACCCAGCATGTGTGATGGGCTCAGCATCTCCCAGCAGCTGGAAGTTGTGGTGATCACTTAAACAATAAGAGACCCTCTCTGGAGAACCTCTCTTACATTTAAAGCAGCTTTCTCCTATCGGCTGAGGGGGTTTCTCCAGTCCTAATGCTGACTCTCAGGTCACCCTGGAACCATGAAATCATACTCTCTGGCCTGGGCCTACACAGCCTGCCCAGAAATTGTTCGCAAACTGGTATTTATTTATTTAGTTATTTATTTAGAGACAGGGTCTCGCCATGTAGTTGAGGCTGGCCTTGAGCTCACTTTTGTAGTCTAGGCTGGTCTCAAACTCGCACTGATCCTCCTGCCTTAGCCTCCCAAGTGCTGGGATTACAGGCATGTACCACCATGTCCGGCTGCAAACTGGTATTTAAAGCCTATGGAAAACAAGAGTGTTCACCTTCATGGAAGGAAGCGTGTTTGTATGTGGATTGACAGTGCAGACTTCCAAGAGATCTTTTTTTTTGCCTTTTTGAGACAGGGTCTCACTGTGCAGTACAGGCTGGCTTTGAGCTTGCTTTTGTAGCCCAGGCTGGTCTTGAACTCACATCGATCCTCCTGCCTCAGTCTCCCAAGTGCTGGGATTACAGGCGTGCGCCACCACGCTTGGCTCCAAGAGATCTTTTATATGCTTGACTGTCATGGAATATTCTGGAAAAGTCTTCATGGCCACGGAAGGTGAGAGCCTTAATTTCCACTAGCTATACAGACATGGGAGAAGTTATTCATATCGCTCTTCTAATTGAGACATGACAGTGATAAGGACCTTGCAGGGAGCCAGAGGAGGAGACCCTGATTCTAGAGAGGAAGTCACACAGAGAGGAAGAAAACGGGCAGAGGAGACACACAGTGGGGTGGGAGGGCTCCGCCTGACTCAGGGCCCTCACAGTGTCTGAGGCTCCAGGACAGGGAGGGCTGTGGTGGAGAAACAACTGAGTCATTTGGCAGAGGAGAGTCCATCTGGAGAGGCCAAGCACGAAAGTGGCGAGGACTCTGTGTAGGCTACCTGGTGAGAGCAGTCAGGTGAGGAGCGCTGGCCTCAGGGCAGCCCCCGTTTGAAAGCGACAACTCCAATCCCAAGGACTCTCCCGAGAACGTCTTGGCTCCCACAGATGGTGGATGGTGGTATAGCTCGCTGCCACTACGATGGAGTCCTTATCGCCAACCTCTTTCTCTTTCTCCTCTGCGATAGGCTCTCAGTGTGTAGCCCGGGTTGTCTTCACGCTCATGGCGATCCTCCTGCCTCAGTCTTCTGAGTGTTGGAGTGAATGCATGTACCAGCCACTGTGGCTGGCTTCACCAACTTCTCTTATTCTGGATTTCTGAGAGAGCCTCTTACCTGGTCTCCCTGGCTTGACCTGGGCTCCCTCTAGCAAAGTCTCTCGTTACAGATTCAGCAGCCTCAAGCCTAGGCTGAATCATCTGACCACCTCATCTGCTCCTCAAGGAGGCTGGACAGGCCCTCCAAAACACTCCCGTTACCTCAGCAGCCTGCCTCCTGCGCTTCCCTGCTCGCTCACTGTAGCCCCCCCGATCTCCTAGCTCTTCTCTGCCCTTCAGGTGTCCAGTGTCCTTCATGTTCCCGCCATCTGTCTGCAAGGCTCACTCCTGCAGCCCTCTGACCTTCACAGCGCGCATCCTGGACTTGGGCTCCAGCCCCTTATTCTACTTTTGTTTTATGGTACTCATCCCCACCTCACAGGTATTTATGTCTTTGCTTAGTGTCACCTTCCTCCACCAGTATGCAAAGTCCCCGGAAGAAGGAATTCATTTGTTTCACGCATGTCCCTAGTGCTTTGGGCCAAGCTTGGCCTAGACATGGTAATCATCCTATATTTTTTTGAGTAAATGGATGAACTCTACTGTAAGGGTGACACGTCTGTACCCATTGGAGGGAACGGCAAGGGGCCTCAGGGTCGCAGAGAGACGTGTGTATGTGTGTGTGCATGTGTGTGTGTGTGTGTGTGTGTGTGTGTGTGTGTAGCCAAGCAGAGGGAGAGCTCTCACACCAGTATTTCTGTGGGATGCAGAGGGGCCGCGTAGTGATAAATGGTGGCTCTCTGCCCTTGCCTGTACACCCTTCTTATTCCTGTAGCTTCCCCGAGTCCACGGGCCGGGAGGGCCTGCGCTTCCTGATGATTTCACTGTCACATGCGTTGACAGATGCACACGGGTCAGTCTGCCCTGCACAGAGCCATGGCGTCGCGGTGCCCTTGAGACCCTCAGGGAGGCATTTCTGGTAGCTTAAAACCAACAGCCCACGCTGAAGGGCGTGAGCTACCTTAGATGAGGGTATGACTGCAGCCAGCAGCAGGGGCACCTGCCTGTCCTCCATGTGCAAGACAGCAGGGGTGCAAGGAGACGCGGCCGAGACACAGTTCGGACAGGTGGCGGCTCTGGTTGTTTGCGCTGCTTGCCTCCACTGATGTAACTTCTCTTCTGCAGAGCCATGGAGGAGCCAGCCCTCAGGCTCGCTGGCCCCGGCACCTTCTGTTCCTTTGGAGCTGGGGTGAAGGAGTCAAGCTTGGTCAGTGGCTTGGCATCATGAGGGGTGCCCAGCACGCTGAACTGGCCTTCCCTAACCACACAGAGGGGCAGGCTCTAGGAGACAGAGAGAAAGGCACTGCCAGAAGGAGCTTGTGGCAAGGAGTGGCATTAAGGCCAGAAGAGAAAAGCTGAACTTCCGGGCTCAGACTAGCTTAGGCAGTAGCCAGCAGCAGGCATGCAGCCTCATGACTGTGGCTATAGTTGAGATCTGTCGGTGCCCAGGCGGCTTGGTGGTGGGCAGGGCAGCACAAAAGGCCATGTAGGCATAGTGGCCGAAAGCCCTCAGATCTGCAGACCTGAGTCCCGACGGCCATTACTGCCATGGCCTGAAGATAGCACGACAAGTCCCAGATTATCCTCTTCTTTAGAACAGCTGCTGGCGATCAGCTACAGAGGCGCTGCCCTCAGTGGAGTCCTTCATCCTAAGTGGCCAACTAAGAGATACCTACAATTACACATTGAAGCGCAAGAGCTCTGGAAAAAAGTGGGAAGAACTGGAATGCAGAACTTGATG
The DNA here is from genome assembly GCA_004027025.1 of Myocastor coypus. Lineage (NCBI taxonomy): Eukaryota > Metazoa > Chordata > Mammalia > Rodentia > Myocastoridae > Myocastor > Myocastor coypus. Next base: position 54,065 of record PVJA010007079.1, read on the forward strand.
TCCCTGGCCACAGAGTTCTGAGTACCTGAGGACACCTAGCATTTCTCTCCAGAACAAGGCACATGTGTGTCCCCAAATGCCATTTGTGTGTGGTGCCTGGAGGAGTCCACTTGCACTGCTGTCCTTGGTACCACCTTTTCTTTTCTGCTCTCTGGTCACTCTGTCACTCTGCGTATCCTGTCCACGACTCATGTCTTGGCCTACAGGGGTCCCCAGCCAGCCTTGCCCCCTGATTTCTCTCTAAAGGATGCTGCACTCCTGGGCCTTCAGCTTGATCAAGCCCTCTGCACCCAGAGGTGCCTCTCCTCTCCTCAGCCTCCTCTGAGCCGTCTCACTTGCTATAGGTCTCCTCCTTATTGTTACCCTTTCCCCTGCCTTTCTTTGCTTAAGTGGCCACCCTCTGTTTAGAGACACTTTGATGGTCCTTTGTCTTCCCTCTGTCAGCCTGCCTCTGGGCTTGGGGCTCTGTGGAGTTCTTTTTCCTTTTCTGTAATATCAAGTGACCCAAGTTTTCCTTGAACTAGAGTTTTCATTTCATCAACCTTTTGCTTCAAAGAGCTCAGGCTGGGCTCTTTCCCTTTGTTCTGGTGCAGAGTCTTGAGCTTGCTATAAATAAAAGATCTTTAGAACAACAGCGCCAATGGCTTTGAATGCTTTGCAGTGCTTCACCCTGCTTCCCAGAGAGGGTCAGTACTAAATTTATACCTGTCCCCAAATCTTCATGGTGCTCAGTTTTGGTGGGGAATGATCTATTGTTGGAAGAGTATTTATAAAGTGACTTGTGTAAGGTAAGTTGGTGTGGCCAGGGACCCCATTAGCGGGAAGGGCATGAGGAAGAGGAGACTGGGCAGGCAGGGAGGGTTCATCCAGTGAGCAAGCTCCCTCTTGCTCTCTCGTCTCCCAGAACAGCCATAGGGGCACAATGGCTGGGTGTCCCTGGACTGGAGCTTCAGTGACGTTGGGCCCTGGACCTTGAAGAGACAAAAGGGTACGGAGGCACTGGCATGACTGCAGGTGCAGTGGGCATACGCTGGGCCACAAGGAGCCACAGAAAGTTCCACGTGGTCTTGCTCTATCTTGCTCCGGGTCTGGTACAGCCTCAGACTCAAAGCCTCCTCCCCTGTTTCCTGTCCTCCTGGTCCCAGAGCCTGCTCCTGCTGTCCTGGCAGGCAGCCCACTTTTGTGTTTCATTTTAAAGTCCAGTCTGGCCTTCACTAGCAAGTTCAAAGGCCTCGTCTTTCCTGTTGGCATCAGATGCCATGGTCACTTTGAGGACAGAGTCTGCATGGGGAATACGACAAGACCAAGATGGGGATACAGTGTGGAGAGGGGGAGAGTGTTCCTGTAGTCTGGACCACAGAGCTCCTCGGCGTTGTCTTATCTCTGTGGTCAGGGGCCGAAGTGTCAGTTTAGGAGGAAGTCATCCTTATCTGTGGCTTTTTGATTCCCTGTAGGTGACACTAGTACTAAGTTAGCATCTCACAAAGCACTCCTTTATGCCCACAGCCTGCCTGAAGGCTCTTGAGTCTGAACTGGCTTTGGGGCTGCGGACTGGCTGATCTTGCTGTTTTTATTCTCTTATGTAATTTCCCACTAATAGCACTATGAATACTCAGCACTCGACTGATTTCCAGCCTAGCGCAGGGGTCCTGGTCTGCTCTTCTGTGCTACGAGATGCTCACATGCACTGTATATTCCCAAAGATGCCCTCAGAGTTTAGAGTTTGACAGAACACGAAAAACAAAAGCGTGCTAGTCATTCATTTCCATCACAGTGATAAAGGAAGGGGACTTTCGTCTTTCCTCAGACAGCGTGGCTGGGTTGTAAGTTCACCCAGTTCTCACCCATTCATAAAAGGCTCTGGGAATGCAAGCAACTGACGGGAATGATATTATAAAGACAATGTGGATTAGTTATTTATATACTTATGTGCTTATATTTTAAGAAGCTAGTCGTAAATTTTGGTACTTCGGCTCTCAGTAATACCAAATTTTTTTGCCAGATGATATTCAGCTCCTCTGGACACACTGGGACCTGGCTGCAAACCATTGCCATGCATTAAGGTCCTGCTCTTGGGCCCTGAGCCCAAGAGAAAGGTAAAAAGGAATCCATAAACCCATCTGTATGCCAAGCACTATAGCAAGCTAAATAAACAGCCTGTCTTACATTTACAGGTTCACTCATGAAATTCATATTCATCTAAAAGTTTTAGGGCTGGCCAGGTAGCTCAGTGGATAAAGCGCTTGCTTAGGAAGGTGCAGAGACTGGGGTTCGATCCCTGGTATGCTGTGCTGACTCCACCCCCAGGGCACACTGAGACAGCGACTGAGACTGGGTGTGGTAGTGGGCACCTGTAATGCCAGCACTTGGGAGGCTGAAAACAGGAGGATCACTATGAATCCAAGCTGTGTAGTGAGACCCTATAGACCCTGTACTAAACACATAAAATAAACATTAAAAAAAAAGTTTTGCTGAATTCTTAGCAGCTCTCATTTGTTTTCCCAGTCAAGAGTGATCAAAAGCATAATTGTTGGTATCTAGGCAGGAACTCCTAGGGCTAAGCACCTGTATTTGTGGGGAGAATGGGAGAGAATCGGCTTAATCTCTTCTGGTTGGTACAAGACCAGCTAATAACTAGTAGAAAACAGCTCAAATCACCCACTCTTGTAGTGCAGATTTTGCTCACTATAGTCTTAATATCATGCTAAATTCTTCCCACACCTAGCTGCTCACAATATCATATTTACACATACAAGTATGAAGAAGAGTGACTTCAAACTGCAGGTGCAAGAAGGTGCCTTCCTCTATAAGCCTCTCCAGTACAAAGATGCATGAATCTTGACAAATAAAAGCCATTTTCTTCCTTTGTTCTAGAAGAGACACTGCGCTGGGAGTTATTCCCAGCGCTCTGGGGCTGTCCCAAGACTTGCTCTCTGCCAGTGACAAACCTTCCTTCATCGTTGCAGCTCCTGCGTCTGCACTCACCAAAGGGCAAGTTCTCTGTGCTTGGTTACATAATTTTTACTGCACAGGGACTAAGCCCAGTACAGAGAAGACAGTGGAGGGGTAAGAAGCCAGATTTCAGGTTCAGATAGAGGGTCATATATTAACACACACAAAACAACCAACAACAAAAATTGGGCAAAAATAGCAGCAGCAAACCTGGCCAGGGGTTCGCAAAGTGAGGTCATGGACCCCCAGCAGGGTCTTGCCAGGAACTGCTGGCCAATATCTAGGGGTCCTTAAAGAGCTCTCTGTGGAGCTCCATCAGGTTGGAGAGCCACAACCACTGCTTCCGACTGTCCTACAGGACATGCTCCTGCGTCCTAGGAATCGTAGTAAGAACCCAAGGTGTTCACCAAGGGACTTTAAAAAAAGAAACATACGGCAGGACCACACAGGTGACCCATCTGAAGGTTCAGTGTAAGCCTGCTGCCAGCCTGTATTTGGGGACATTTCCTCGGTCACTGGGTGTCTGTGCTCACCGGGCTAGGGTGAAGCGAGGGTCAGAGGGAGCAGGGAACTCCTTGCTGATCTCTTCAGGGGCAGGGGGCTTGGAGACTTTGCAGAGAGGAGGACGTCATTTGCCTAAGCTACTTCCAATCAGATGATGGCCTTGTTCTGTCTGTAGATGTTTCTGGAAGTCTGAAAGTTCCAATCCTTCCTGGGGAGGGGTGTGGGAAGCTGTCTGACTAAGCTAGACCCTGAAAATTGGTTTCCTGGCAACATTTTCATATCAGGGGCAGACAAATTAATGATAGAAAAGAGTCTCTTTAAGATGCGGTAACTTCCGGGCGTGGTGGCACATGCCTGTAATCCCAGCACTTGGGAGGCTGAGGCAGGAGGATCAGCATGAGTTCGAGACTGGCCTGCGCTACAAAAGTGAGCTCAAGGCCAGCCTGAACTGCATAGAGAGACCCTGTCTCAAAAAGACAAAAAAAAAAAAAAAAAAAAAAAAAAAAAAAAAAAAAAAAAAAAAAAAAAAAAAAAAAAAAAAAAAGCTTAAAAAAAAAGATGACATAACAATATTTAGTAACAATATTTCTTCTCTAAAAAAACAAAGCCCAAACACATAGATTTTTGAGAATTAGTGAAAAGGCACTGACAACTTCAAATTAAAAATAGCTTCTACCAGGCCCAAGGAGGAGCAAGCCGATCTGGAAATCACGGAACAAGAACTAGCATTCCAACATCATTTAGGCCCGACTTGGGGGCACAGACAGGAGCTGGACTAGCTCCGGTTCAGGTGTGCTCAGGAACGCAGACGGTCTGAGTCGGGAACAGCTTTTTGTCACTCCCAGAGGTTTGCATTACCTCAGGCAAGTAACAACCCTTGAAGCCTCAGTTTTCTCATCTGAGAAGTGGGAATACTAATAATAGCAATTCTTCATCCTCTTCTTGTGAAGATTAACCAAGCTGGGTATCAGCTTTTGGGCAACCTATCTGGTATACATTCATGCTAATGATTACACTTAGTATTTCTACTGCTTTTTTTTTTTGATGGAACTGGGGATTGAACTCAGGCCCTTGCGCTTGCCAGGTAAGCCCTTATTCTACTGAGATATTTCCTCAGCCTCCTCTACTACTTTTGTTATAAAACAGACTTTTTTTCTAAACAATGCCAACATACACAAGATAACTGGGAAAAGACCATTTGGGGAGAAAGAGTGTTTAATGTATGGATTTAAGTTCTGCACGTCCTTCAAGTTCTCATGACATTAAACTTTCCCTAGGGAGGCTCTCCTGTTCCCAAGTTCCCATAGCACTTCCTCTCCTTTCACTTTTGTTGCTCGTTATATTCTGAGATTTTCTTTTAATTTTTTGTTTGTTTATTTATTTTTATGGCCTGCTCAGCCTGCCCTGAGGGCAGGGCTGGCGCAGCATGTGGTGCTGGGGATCGAACCGCAGTCCCTGCAGCCGCCTAAGCTTTCCTAAGCAGGCTCTTTAGACCACTGAGCCATCTTGCCGGGCCCTTCACACTGCTTTAAAAAACAAAACAAAGTAAAACTCTTGGAGGTCAACCCCAGGAGTCATGAGCCATGTACTGATGTTCGGTCCTCAGAGTGCATATGTGACAGTGGTCCCATCAGAGCCTGTCTTCCAGAGACATCAGCACTGTCCTAACTTGCAGGTGTACACTAATAGCAGCGCAATCACCTCATGAGAGTCCTCAGTACTACCCGCCTCATTCAGCATGGCATAGCTGCATAGCCAGTGTCTAAATTAATGACAGGATGACTAGGTGTGTGTGTGCGCGTCACTACCGGCCCTTTTTTCCTTCCTGCTCCTAACAATAGCACCCGTATGAACTGGACCAAAGTTCCTGGGTACTGATGCTTCCTGTGCCCAGCATGGGACTGAATGCTGAAGCCTCTTGTCAGAGCATGATCTCAACAATGTAGGGACTGGTGCACTCTAATGGGCCTGACAGAGCTGAGATAAGAGCAGTGACACTGAGGGGGCTTTGCTGGGCCCTGATGACTCAGATGACCCCGAGACACCATCTGCATCCCATTTCCCCACCACTTTTGAGCCCAGGGCTTTAAATTTCCCCAGGGCAGGGTTTACTTAGGCTTCTACAAAGTGGTTCTCAAGGACAGCAGCTTTCCCCTTGAATGGGTGTGGCCTGAGGTGCTCCCTCCAGATGTTTCTGACACACCTTTCCTAGGTGACCATGACTCACAGGAAGTCAGGCACATAACAGTGCCAGTGAGATAGCACTGCACAGATTTTTGTGAACAACGCTTGGATTCTTAGCAGGCCCTCTGATGTTTCCCTATCTTATTTCTTTTTTAAAATTAAAATATGATAGCTGTGATGAGAAACAGTGGGATCTTGTTGTTTGCAGCAACACAGATGCAACAGGAAAGCATTATCTCCAGGGAAATTAACCAGGCAAGTACTGCATGGCCACTCATCCGTGGAAGCCAGAAAGCTGATCTGAAGGAAGCAGAGAAGGGCACTGGGATGGCCAGAGCCTGGGAAGTGGGTAGGGGAGGGAGGCACGGAGGAAGGGTGGTGAAGGGGTACAGGGTGCGGTTAGGTCAAGGAATGACTCCTAATGCTCTGTAGCCCAGTCTAGCTTTGGTTGACTGCAAATAATTGAATATTTCAGAAGGGAAAGAAGAGAGGATTTTGAACACTGCCACTCAACACAAACAATGATAAATGCCTGGGATCCAATGTCTGATACTCTATCTTGATCACTGTATATTGTATACATGTACTGAAACGTCAGAGGGCACCACATAAATACATAGAATCACCATGTGTCAGTTAAACTTAAAATAAAGCAAACAAATCAATGTTAGTGATGACTGGGAGATATGGTGAGGTTGGAATTCTCATATTGTACATTATGGGTAGAAATGTAAATTGTCCGGTGTCTAAAAAACAGTTTGAGTTCTTCAAAACCTTAAGTTCTGAATTACCGAGGGTCCTAGACAGCCTACTTCTAGGTATAGATTTAAGAGAAATGAAAATATGCATTTATTCAGAGTCTTCAACCTGAGCGTCATAGCAGCAATTATCTACAGTAGCTAGGGGGTGGTAACACACAATGCCTTTGATGAGCAAAGAAGATGGGGTAGATCCATACAATGGAATATTACTCAGCTATAAAAAAGTATAAAATACTAACACACGCTAGGTGCGCCTTGAAAATATGCTAAGTGGAGGAAGCTGGTCACAAAAGGCATGAGATCGTTCAGTTCCACTTAATCTGCAGTGTTCACAACAGATAAATCTATTGTGATGTAGAGTCGCCGCCTATGGCTGGGAGGGTGACACAGATGCGCAGCTGGGAGTTTCTTTTAGGAGTGATGAGAATGCTCTAAAGCCAGAATGTGGAGATGAGCAATGTACAAGACCCAATATACCAAAAAATGGAGCTGAATGCTTTAAAGGGATGAAAGTGCGGTGCACGAGTCACAGCTCGGCAAAGCTGTTTAAAATGATGCCTGCAACCCCACACGTTGTTTTCGCCGCTCTATTTAGGTCACAACAGTTGAAAGCTATCCTGGGTCAGAATGCTCACTGCTCCCCCTCTACCCTAGCCTCTCCTTGGGAACCACTGCTTGCCCTGCAGGCTGAGGAAGGAGCGGTGTTCCGTGGGCAGTGACAGATGGAGGGTGGGGACTGTGGATGCGGGGACAGATCCATCGGTGGCAGCACGGTGCCCTTCGGGAGCTGCACGCTACAGACATTTGCTATGTGTACAGCAGCTCAGTTCTGGAGGGAGGACTCCATCCCTCAGCCTTCCTAAGAGCTGGGGTGGCCAGGGAGCACAAAAGGCTCTGGTGAGATTTCTGGGGAGATTATTGCTCCAATTAAAAAGCTTGTGTTAAAAATATATAACATAACAACATTATGTTATATAACACGGAAACAACAATGATCATTGTAATTACTTTTAAGTGTGCAGATCGGTGGAATCAAATAACTTGTAATGTTGTATAATCACCACCTCCGCCTGTCTCAGGTCTCTTGCCTCAACTCCAGCCAGGAAAGAAATCCTTTTTCCCTGTCCCCAGCCCCTACATCCACTGTGGGACTCTTTGTAGGACTTTGACTACTTAAGAGAACCTACACTACGTGGAATCACGCAGTATTTGTCTTTTGGGGACTGGATTATTTATTCCACCTGATACCCTCAAAGTTCGTCCTTATTGTACCATGTGGGCAAAGTCCCTGCCTTTTTGATGTGCAGTCGCATCCCACTGTATGTACGGAGCATCTTTGGTTTATCCCTCTTGCCGTCAGCGGACACTCGGACGGCTTCTGTGTTCTGGGTATTGTGGCTAAGCTGCTGTGAATGTGGGTGTGTGAATACCTCCTTAAGACCCTGCTGTCTAAGCCTTTGGTTATATATTAAGGAGGGGACTTGCTAGAACATACAGTAATTCTATTTTCACACAGTAGCTCTACTACTTCACATCCCCGCCAACAGTGAGCAAGGGTTCCAATTTCTATATATCTTCCTCTACATTTATTATTTTCTGTTTTGTTTTTTTTAGTGTCCATCCTAATGGTGTGTCTAAGATAAAGAGTTCTGGGTGCAAAGAGGCTGACTGAGTAGCGGGATGCCTTATTTTGTTCCCTTTTTTCTTATTGTCTCTCCTAACAACCTTGATGGCTTCATCTCTAGATCTTTTGTGATCTTGAGTGACAATGACCAAGACTGGGGAAGCCAAGGACAGCAGGAGAGCGAGTCCCTGATATTTCCTGGACTTCTTATGCTAACTACCTAACCTGCTTAAACCACTGAGTTGAAGTCTCTGGTGTTAGAAGTCAAAGAAATTTCCACACAACATGCCAGCTAAATGAACCAGTGTTCCTCTCCGTGGCCTACCGGCCAAGCCTAGACCCTTCTGGAAACAGCTACTTTCTAAGCTGAAGCCATTCACCTCTCTGCCTTCCATGAGGGCTTCTCCTGAGGCCCATCTCCCAAGGGAAAGGAGCAACTGCGTACCTCGTGATCTTAAATATCCTCAGCAGCCGGACACATCTCAGCACAGAGATGCCCAAGGGAGACATGATCTTGGTCTCCACCAGGATGGTCTCCAGGATGCCCCCGCACACGATGAAGCAGTCGAAGCGGTTGAAGAGGGACACGAAGTAGGCCTGCAAGCCCAGGCTGTACATCTTCAGGAGCATCTCCGCAGTAAACAGAGCCAGGAGGGCCTTATTGGCTGTGTCTGGCAGGTGTTGGGGAGTGATGGGATCCAATCAGGGGTGAAGAGGGGCACAGAGGAGGAAGAGGAGAAAACAGTGATTACCACGTCAGGAGCCCCAGCTCCTCCCTCCCATACACCTTTCTCTCTACTCCTTCCAGAATGAACAACTAGGGCCAAACCAACCAAAAAGGGACAGCTAATGACATTCCCAATATGCATTCACTGAGCACCTACTTTATGCCATATGCTCTCTACCCCTCACAGCAGTGCTGTGATGACGGCCCTTGTTACTGATGAGCCTGGCTTTCAGACATGAGAATGGAGGCCCGGAGAGCTCAGGAATCTGCCCAACCAGCCAGCCACAGCTGGCCAGGCTGTCCAAGTCTCATCCTTTAACCACTGGACTAGCCGCTTCCCAGGGCTCTAGACAGCAGATGTGAAGTGCCAGGCTGTGTCTGCTTGGTGTCCAGGGAAGAATGCTAGCAGATCTCTTTCAGGTGGCCCAGGACAGGGAGCTGGGCCTGAGCCAGCCTTGGAGGAAGGCTCCTTGCACTCGTGCTATTGTCCCCTGCCCGCCTCCCCATTATTTCATCCTCCTATGTCTTGGGTGAGGCCAGCTGGAGTAGCAGGAGTTGAAGTTGCATTCTGGGAAGTTGGTGGCCCAGGTCTGAGGCAGTCAAACAAGCTTCAGCTTGTGCGTTTGACACCGAGGCCTGACAGTGACCATGGGGACAAGTAGACAGTGTGGGCCCTCTCCTCTCTGTGGGGATCACGGGCTGTGAGCACACTGGAGGCTCAGCATGGCACCTCCACAGCCACGGCCACCGGCTGCTTCTGGCCAGTGGTGACTGCCCCCCAGGACCGCCAGAGTGGGGAGGGAAGAGCAGGCAGAGCCAGGGCTGCTGCTCACCTTGCACTTCTGTGAGCCAGTGGGGCTGGTTGTAATGCTCCGAGGCGATAGTGAGCGTATTGAGGAACACCAGGAAGATCACAAGCCAGTAGAAGACGTTGGACTTGACGGCGGCACGGCACTTTCTCCGGCAGAACCGATTCCACCTGCGCCAGTAGCGGCTGGGAAGGGGCCATGGGAGAAGGTTGGGGTTGGCTGGGAAATGCAGATTTCTGCCAGTGCAGAACACACCCCATGACTTCTTTTCACCTTGAAGTGACCTGGTCTAACTAGCTCAGCCTGGAGGTGAAGAGACCAGATTTCCATTAAACAAACTGGGGTCTCTCGTACCTTGTTGTGCCTTAGGTATGTCCCTGTTTCTCAGTTTTGTTCTCCCATCTATGAAATGGGAATGAGTCGACCTCACAGTGGGACATTTTGTGGGACAAATACCACCTAATGCATCTGGCATGGAGTAGTTGAAGGTGCCTGATAAATGGAACCATTTTTATTTTCTAAAAATGGCATTATTAAAAAATAATGTTGTCTCAGAGGGAGTCAGAAAAGATGGTGGTGGTGGTAGTGCTGGCACGTTGACCGTCTCAATGAAATTGTTAGGGCCAGTGCCATCTTGGTGCTTCTCATGACTGGTCCAGAGTTGTAGAAGTCAACCTGCACGGCAGATGTGATTCTGACTTTGTAGAAGAGGGAAAATGAAGGGCTCCGGGGACCCAGAGGCCTGACTGGCATCGCAGAGTGGTGGAGTCCTGATGGTTTCTCCAAGTTCATCTCTAGCCTCTTAGTCTAACCATGCAGTATAAAGGGCTGACCTGGAGCAGAGGCTCTTGGCTTCTATGGGGCCATAGAATCTTCCAGAATCTGGTGAATATTTATATCTTTTTTCTTAGAACAGGAGTATGCTGTTCCTAGAATATGCTCACAAGGTGACATAGGAATTCTTGCTCTACACGGCCCCTGAAAGCTCATCCATGGTCCATGTCTTATTGCCATGGTCTCTTGGTTAGGGACCTTTTTTTAGTAATTTACCAACATAGCTATACACAGAATTACTTAGGCAAGGCTTAAAAATCATCACCTGTACCCCCATCCCTTTTCCAGCACCCAAACTCTAACATCAAAGCAATTAAATCTGCCTTCAGGGGGCTTTTTAGACAGTCTAAAAATACCACTGCCATTTTTCTAAGTTTCTCAGCTGATGCTAATGTGTAACTATGCTTAAGAACCATTAAGCTGGGTGATGTTAAAGGAACACTCTCATTTTATGGTTCTACAGTAGAGAGATTCGCACACTGTCCCTAATTTCACCCTCTTCAGCCAGAGAAATCATGTAACTACCCTGGTAACTGCTGCGCTGCACCAAGGAGAAAAAGAAGAGGATGAGGAGAAGAAACACGTAGACAGCCATGGGGTCAGATTTGCTTTCAGGAAACCAAGCATGGAACAGAGCCCCACACACTGTCAAGCTCTAGGTCAGAGACAGCACAGGGAGACCTCTTCTGGTTGTCTGGGTTGGAGGTGACAAAGGGCGGAGCTTTAGTAATAGAAAAGAAGACACTGTGTTGACAGCAGTTTTGGAGGCAGAATCCACAGGACTTGAAGAGACTGGGGTGCAAGGTGGGAGAGGTGTGTAGGAGGGGTGCCTGGCTGGGGCTCAGAAGAGGTGCCTGGCTCAGGTATGTGGAGGAGAGGTGGCCTTCCACAGTGGAGCAGTTAGGAATGGTGCTCCGTACGGGGACTGAGGGAAGGGAGGGACACTTAGCTGAGGACAAGCACTCAGGGTGTTTCCTGGGCATGGGCACGGGCAGACACATGTGCGGGCGAGGAAGGCAGCCTGCTTGGGCAGCAAAGGCAGGAGTGTTGAGGAAGGACCTTGGAGCGACGGTGCGCATTTCTAGAACAGCAGTTCTCAACCTGTGGGTCTCGACCCCAGCAGGGGTCGAACGACCAAACACAGGGGTCGCCTAAAGCCATCAAAAAATCATAACTGTAGCAAAATTACAGTTTTGAAGTAGCCACCCAAATTGTTTTTTGGTTTGGGGTCACTGCAACATGAGGAACTGTATTGCGGGGTCACGGCATTAGAAAGGCTGAGAACCACTGTTCTAGAAGATGACCTCCATTCTCCCTCCACCCATCCTGCTCTAGGCCCACAGCCCCCTAAAGCGCCTCAGAGGAGAGCTTCAGACTACACTGCAGTCCATTGGGGGGGGGGGCGCGTACCAGCTGTGATGGAGCTCAGGACTGGCACTGAAGAGAAGGGTGACGGGAAGCGTCACAGGGCATCACATTCCATATTGCGTTTTAGGGAGGAGACTTTTGGTACTGGGGATTGATCCCAGAGCCTTCAGATTGAGCTGCGTTCCTAGCCTTCTGTTTTTTCTTTTTCTTCTTTTTAAATTTTGAGGGCTGGCCAGATAGCTCAGTGGACTAAAGCGCCTGCTTTAGCAAGGCACAGTGGCTAGGGTTTGATTCCCCAGAGTGCCGTTTTGGCCCCGCCCCACTCCCAAGGCGCACTAAGACTGTGATGGAGACTGGGTATAACGCTGTGTGCCTGTGATCCCAGCACTTGGGAGGCTGAAAACAGGAGGATCGTTATGGAGTCTGATCTATATAATAAGACCCTGTAGACCCTGCCCTAAAATAAATAAATAAATAAATAAATAAATAAACAAATAAATAAATTTTGAGATTGGGTTTTGCTAAATTACTAGTTCGCCCAGCAATTAGGAGCCCTACTATGTGATCCTTTTGCCTTAGCCTCACAATAGGCTGTGATGACAGGTGTGGCTTCTTCATGTCCAGCTTAAAAAGGAGTAAATAAAAGTGTTCAAATAAAACTTTCAAGTGTGTGTGTGTGTGTGTGTGTGTGTGTGTGTGTGTGTGTGTGTGTGTTGTGAATGCTGGCTTGCCACTTAGGGCAATGTAACTCAGTCAAGGTCTTAAGATTATAAATCTGAGTCCACAGCACAGACCCGTGGCCCTGGTCTTCTGGTCCCTTCTTCTGTGAGCCCGTCCTGGTGGGGGAACACCCACCACTCATGTGACAAGCTGCTCTCTGGATGGCACGCTGATCAGCAGTGCCCGGGTCACACAGCTCCGTCAGCAAGGACCCGCTGTGTGCGTGCGTCACGTGCTCCGCCCTCTCCTTGCCTTGGCCCTTTGCTTTGCTTCTGTCCAGGTCACAGCTCCAGGCTGTGAGGGACAACCTGGGGATGTAGGGCTTTGCTCTGCTACTGCCCTGGGAAAGGTCAGCATCCTCCTCTCTTCTAACTGGGTCAGTTTTCTACTGACTGACTGCCTGCAGAAGATCCTGTTACCAAGCCTTTGATAAAACCATGAGACAAGAAGAGGGACAGGTATGCTAAGGGGTTTTCTTTCCTTTGCATGAAAAATTTAGGGCCTTAGAGCAGGTAGGGAAGAAAGGAATAATCTAGGCTGTGTTCTGGTCTGACCTGACATCACTAGGGGCTTAGATGTCACCTCCAGGAAGTGTCTGCCTTTTGCTGGGGACCCTTGCCTGTTGCTGGAGTAAATTCGCTACCCAGAGAAGAACCACAATGGGGTCAGAAAGTCAGTCTCCAAGGGTACTTTTGGACACCTGTAACCTGCCACATACCCACCCTGGATATGAGGGAGGAGGGAAGAGGGCACCGAGAGGGATGAGACAGTGCCTCCCAGGAGGCCTTACTGAGGGGTGACTTCCGGAGTTTGCTAGATGTTGGTCGAGAGCACTTCCACCTTGCTATGGCAACTCCACTACTTCCTGTGGCCTCGAGTGTTGTAGAGAACTGTGGTAAGATCAATTTTCCTTGAAAACTGAATTTCCAGGACAAATTCCCATCAGATCTTAAATAGCTCACACTGTAGTTGCAAAGAGTGTTATTTTAAATATATGTAATCTCATGTTGCAATAACCACTGATCATATATTCAGAAAGCAGTCACGATTATTTTCTTTTACAGTAGGCAGAAACTGACTTAAAGTCCCTCTTCTCCCAGGTTTGGGGTAGCAGGGGCAGGGTGCTCTGAGGTCAGGACTGTCACACGTGTCTCGCGCTGCTGTGCTCCGGGTCTGCTCAATCACGCTGTTCTTGCATGGAGCCACAGGAGAATCATGTGGATCCAGGCTGGGGTAGGGGTGGGGGTAATTACTATCCAGAGAAAGTATTTAAAGATAATTATACACCTCCCACTCTTCAAAATATAGCTTTGCTTGACAACTGGTTTCCTGGCAACACTTCCTACTATATAATAAATGTAATGGTTTATTAGAATGTGTAAATTTATTTGTGTGTTTACATAGGCACGGAGGATATAGAAATTAAATGATAAAACAGGGAGGAGAAATCTGCCTGCTATTCATGCTCCCTTTGCGCTAACTGGAAGTCATTTACTGTAGGAAGAGAACCTTCCGTGTGTTGACAGAGGGGTCAAGGATGGACACAAATGCAGCCAGTCTCGCGCTCGAGGCATCTATCATTGCTCTGCTCGCTTGCCCTGGCTCTCCGTGCCCTCTCCCAGCAGGCCTTGCTCTTGCCTTTCCAGCCCCATGGCAGGCCTCCCCCACACGCAGGGCCTCCAACCTCCTGTCTGCTTGTTTGGGTCTCCCCCATCCCTTATGGCTCCGCTTGAGTCCCAGCGTCTTTGGGATGGTTTTCCCAGCCTGGACCCCTCAGTAGCGCCCGTCTGAAAGATTTATTATTTTTGTTATTTAGTTAAGGAATGTCTATTAGATACCTACAGTGGACCAGGTACTGGGTACTCAATAGATTTTTTTTTTTTCAGGACCGGGGTTCAAACTCACAACCTTGCACTTGCCAGGCAGGCACTTGTGCCTCAGAGCTATCTCCCGAGCCCCTGGGTACTCAATAGTTGATGCAATAGACACGGTCCTTGTCTATATGAAGCCCATACAGGAGACAGAGCAGGACGTGAGGAGGGCACATGTTAGTTATGTGCACTCTTTGCACACGTGTTGCCAGAGCACCACATGCATGTTCCAGCCAGTCCTGGAGGAGAACGGGAGTTCTCCCGCGGGAAGTGTCTTGACGCTTCATGCTACTTTATTTGTATAGTTCTTGCCTCTGGGGGACAGCAGCAGAATCTAGAGGGCAAGGGACTGCGTCTTATACTTTGTCTCTAGTACTCAGGGCTGTGCATCTCATGCAGCCTGACAGCTGCCATGAGCCACGGACAGAAAACACACAGATCTACCCAATCCTGTAAAGATGAGACTTAAAATCCTTGGGACTCTGGGGCCCTGACAGGGCGGGACAGGGGTGGTAGGGAGAGGTCAGTTCCCCTACAATGCCTTGCCAGGCAGGGTATGGTGGTCAAGGTCTGATATGGAAATAATAGACAGGCCAGGCTCTCCCAGGTGGCTAGAGCAGGTTTCTATGTGTTCTTTGACAGAAGGAAGAACAAATAACAGAGAAAATCACTACATTAAATGCATTGTCCATAAAGAAATGGACTATGAGAGCCTGGGGCAAACTTGGGTTTGTGCCTTTTTGCCTGTGGCATGGCGGAGCCACAAGGAAGGTCAGGGACACATCTTGTGGACACTGGGATGCTCGGCTGTCCAATCTGCAAACACCATGAATTTCATTTCAAGAACTCTGCACGGCTGAGGTCCAGAGACCCCAACAGCCATCCAATTAGTCTCATCAATTGCAAAAGATGGAGGGATTTGTCACATATTTGCATCCTGTTGTGAATAGTAAGCCTGAAATAGTATGAATGTCTTACTGGACCTCATTCTTTTAAGTGGAAACATGGATCACCCAGGAAGTACCCTAGGATGACCCTGATATTACAAATCTATCAACTTACCAACATCTACCTAAAAGCCCTGTTTAAACAAATCTCTGAAATACACCATGGCTTGTATCAGGTGTATCAGGCTTACACATAAAACAGGGCAGTTGGAAGCTCAAATTTTAGTATCTGCCATTGTCAAATTGTTTCACCTGAGAAGACAATTGGATATACTTGGATAAGTTTGGGTGACCTCTTCCACTAATTGTTACCTTTGATATCCCACACCCAGGCTTGATTATTGGGCTGTGGAATGTAGGTTAGGGGGCTGCTATTTGACCTCTGTTTAGAACTTCCAGGGCCACAGGGTCTGGGCCAGTGGCCCATAGCAACATATGGTTGTTGTACACTTGACATGTGATCAGTGTGGTCTAGGGTACCTGGGCAGGACCCAATCATAGGATGGCAGCGGGACCAGCAGCAGGTCCCTGCCTGGGGGCTATGGCAGGTCACATGTGAGCCTTGGGCTCCTCCTGCATGGGCTTAGCAACGACACCAACCACTGGCAATAAGGTTTGGCAACATGGAGTCTGCTGTCTGCCTCTCAAAAAAAAAAAAAAAAAAAAAAAAAAAAGAGCTGAGGTTTTGGGCCGGAGAAATAGCTCTGTGGTACAAGTGCCTGCCTGGCAAGTGCAAGGTCATGAGTTCAAAACCTGGTCCCACAAAAACAACAACAAAAAAATGTGCTGTCTGCCTCTCTTTTGCATTGTGAGTTGTGGCTGCAGGGTGGAGAACCCTCCCCAGAGGACAGTGATCCGGGGCAGGGCCTAGTTAATGTCCCTGTTTTTTTTTTTTTTTTTTTTCAAAAGCACAAGTGATTCTACAGATCACTGGATTAAAAACAAGTGTTGGGGG
>PVJA010007080.1:0-15828 GCA_004027025.1 Myocastor coypus
AATTTAGACAATATCCCCAAACCAAAATCATTTCTCTTTAAATAACAGAACAATAGTTTCCTGATATTGAAGATGTGATGTTTTAAAGTGGTCAAAATATTTTTCTCAATGTATGTATATTCCTTCATAATATGAGTTGCCTTTCCTCATATCAAGATGTGGGACCCACTTTCTCATGTCTTGGAATCTAGACTGAATAGAGACCTTTGTAGATGAACACAGTGGATCACGAAGCACATGGGGGTAGTCTTGAGCCTAGAGCTCTGGGGATCTTATTTCCTTTAATTCTCTTTCTCAGATCACAGTGAAAAGAGGTCTGGCAAAGCCTTTTGGAGGGTAAGGTGTCACATGGAACAGAAATGCCCCATCCTAACTGAGCTCCTCTATGAAACACTAACCCAAGCCACCAGATCAGTGACTGAGGCCATTTTTCACAATCTATCATTGACGGTAGTCCTATGAATGAGCTTCAGAGAGAAGAATTATGAGCAAATAAATGTATTCTGAGTCATTACCATAACAACTGGTGACTGATAACAGATGGCTCCGAAGTTCTCAAGCTGAAATCAAAATTGGGGAAAAGTGGAGGCGTCAAATCAGACTGCTCTAGCTTCAAAGTTTGGGGCCCTCATTATTCACTGTGTCACATTTCTAATCCCCAAGACAATTGTTTTTGGAGGTAGGGTCCCTGCCTGGGAAGTAATTAGGTTAAGTTGATGTCAGTAGCATGGAGTCCCAAGTCAAGATTAATTCTTTTGTAGGAAGAGGACAGGAACAATGCTTTTTCTGCTACCATAGATGGACATAACAAGCAGCAGTGCCTTGCCAACGAGAAAGTGGGTGTATCTCCAGATGGAGTCTGTGACACCTTTACCTGGGCCTTTGTACCTCTGGGTGAGCTGTGAAAAACACATAGTGTTGCTGCCACGCAGTCTGTGGTATTTTATTGCTGTAGCCCAGATTAAGACACAGGTAAATGGGGAAAATCACACCAACACTGACCTTGTTATATCCATGCTGGTTTGATTGTATTGTTATCAAAGTTTAAAATTAAATTGTAGAATATCTGGATCTTTAGGCAGATGTGGTTGGTTTTGCTTGACTGGCTTAACCCAATTATCACAACTGATTAGAAACTAAAACTACAGTGTATTTATTGCTTATTTTTATAAACTATAAAATTTATTGAAAGCACATTTAAGAAAATGAAATAAAATTATTACCCTTAGAAAAACTATTTTAATTTTGGATGCAAGGAAAAGTATATACTGAGGGCTAAATCCACAGCTGCCTTCTGCATTTAGTGGGGCATAGGTTTCTACAGTGTGGGAACAGGTCAAGAGAAATCTCTGTGGGAAGCTTACCACATGAACCTTAAAATATGCCTTCTACTTAAGGGGGTGCATCAAGTTTCATGTGATTTGTCTTATTTCTTCTTGACCATTTTTCCCCCATTTTCAAACCCCATTTCCTTTCCTTAATGCTGGTCACTGTGAAAGATTTGTGATTTGTCCCATCTGGAAGATCCATTTGTAGTACATTTCAGATTGCAGTGAGCCACAAGGAACATGCCTGCAAAGCGTGAAGGAGCAGGAAGGTAGGATAGCCCATCGAGCAACCATGCTGTACTTCACATGTGTTGTTGGCAATCTGTGATTCCATTCATCTCATGCAACCACTGGATCTGCAATAGTTTTGCCTTGCCCTTATTTACAATTTTTTTGAGCCAAGTATGTGTGTTTAGGTCTGCAACAAAGACACCCTTATTAGGGAGGGTACAAGATCCATTTCATCCTTAGAGGATTGCTAGGTAACTGTTGTGGCTGATATGGTAACAGGCACACTGTTTAGTTCCCTGTCTGAATGCCTGCTCTACTTCAAGTTTCTGTGTAAGATGGCCTGGCAGCCATTGCTTACCTGGCCTCACAATAATTTAAGCCTAGCCCCAGAGATGATCTACTGAATTTGCTTCTCCAGTGTAGCCTTGACTTGTATATCATTGTATGAAACAGCATGACACTAACAAGATATCTTTCTCCAGTCACCTGGCTGGGTGATCCTCTGGAACTATGAGGAAAGAGCAAAGGGTACCAAATGGGCTAATACAGTGGGGTGATGGTTAATTCCATGTGGCCACTTCCTTGGGTTAAAGCAAACCTAGATAACTGGAAAAACATTTTGTTCTGCTGTGTCTGAGAGGTTTCTTAAAGAAATTAGCATTTGAATCCCATCAATGCCTTCAAGACCTAAAAGTAGAAGAAGGGTGAATTCTCTCTCCACCAGTTGAGGAATCTGTCTTCTCTGCCCTTTAGTCATCAGAGCTCCCGATTCAGACTGTAGGATTATAAAAGCAGCCTCTACTGTCCTCCAGTCTTGCAAGATGCAATGAGAGAATGATCATGTCCCCAGCTCTCCAGCTTCAGATGGCAGATTATAAGACTGCCCAGCCTCTGTGTCTTGTGAGGCAGTTGCCATTTAAGTCTCTTCTTGTGTAGTCTCCTCTCCCATATATATCTTATTGGTTTTATTTCTCTGGAGAATCTAATACAAATTGACTTAGGGGAATTTAAAAGTGACAGGTAAACAAGATCATAATGAGGAAAAGACAGGCAGCAGGATTCAGCACATGCAAGCTGTCGGCTTCCAATACAGGAAGCTCACTTTATCCTTCTGACAACCCTATGGGAGAGGGGCTGACCCCCAAGGGGCTGACAGTCTCTCTGACCCCCAAGCTTCAGGCTAAGCGAACTTTCTATCAGTAGAAAAGCCAAGAACTGAACTCGATTGCTGTGGCTCCAGAATTAGGCTCTGAGAAAGTACACTCTATAGCTCCAAAGCATTTTATAGCTAGTGGCTTCTATTCTGTTTATCATGCAACTGAGAAATTTTGCACAACAGAAAAAATGGTAGGTGCTCCGTGACAGTGCAGCCAGGGAAACCAGTTCTGGCCCTCATTTGACTACTTACTGGTTGCAGAGTTGTGGATGGGTCATGTCAAATTTATCTGTAAAATGATCTCAATGAGTTCCTCCTGTCATAAAAGTTCATAATTCTATCACATTAAAGTTCTAAGAATACTGCTATATTGTCTCTGGAGGAAAAATGCTATGTACAATAAGATGAAGTTCTAAAATACCTGTATTTGAACTCTTTCTTATGTTTTTGGAACAGGGTCTTGCTATGCAGCTCTGACTCATTAGTGGTTCTTCTGTTTTCATCCTTCCCAACTGTAAGATTATAGGACTGTGCCACCATGCCCAGATTCAGTGGTTGGCTCCATGTGCCTGGGGGTGGGGCTGGTGTGGCATGTGGTGCCAGGGATAAAACCCTGCTCTCTGTGCTTACCTAAGCAGGCACTTAAGTTCATTGAGCTATCTCACTGGCTCTTTGACTTCTCTATATTTACTTTTTAATTATTTCCTGACTCAAAAATTATTTTTCTCTATGGTAAAAACCCTATTAAGCATATGCACATATGCAAAAAAAGCCTGCAAATATCCAAGAAGAAATATACTTTTGCTATAAAATGATTACAAAAAATATGATAGAAGATCATGCTACATTTAATAATGCATTTAAGCAAACATGACTAATCACATGAATATCTGGAGAACTATTCCAATGATGCGTATTTATAAGAAAGACTTTATGAATATTGATCTAAGGATTTCTACACTTCCCTCTTGGTTTCCCTGGGAAGCCTCAGTACACACACTGGGTAGGCAACTTGGGATTGACATCTCACTAGTAATTACCTAGTTTTATTAGACCTTATTTTACAAATACAACTTTTCTTATGCAATATATACTAAACTACAAAATAACACAACTTTATTTGCCTAATTTTTATTCTGTGTTTTTGTTTAATATCTGTACTTTTTGGTAATTATTATCAAAAATTTTAATCTGGAATGACACTGCCACATCTATTTATCTTTATCTGCTTTTAGCAGCTATTTTTGTAAGTATTAAAGAAATAAGAGGCTGGTATCAACGTCAAGATATGGAAACAGTACCACATGAAAGCTATTTTAAAAGTTGGACAATGGCTCCCAGGAAAGTAGATCTCACCATTTCACAGGCTGGAATCCAAATCAATGACCTTCAGAATTTGGTCAACCCTAAACTGAGCCAATAGCTATAAAGTAATATGCAATACTGGCACCCACCACAAGGCTTAAGGTGACATTGCACTTGGAAAAGCAGCAATTGTTAAATGGAAGTGGGCATCACATAATCAATAGTTGTTTTTCTTGTGTCTGATCCTCTGCCAGGAAGTTTACTTTTCTTAGGGGAGGGATTTTCTATCCTGCATATATTGCAATTCTCCTGAACATACTCCTGGAAGTCATTACTTAAAGGCACACAGCGAGAAAGAAGGTCATGCAACCATCCTTAGGAAGTTAACCATGATTCACTCCTTGATGCCTTCTAGAGGCAACTATGCTGAGATACTGAAAAGGAGAGAGGACCAATGACAAACAGGTGTAGTTCAAAACCACCATGTTGGGCAAATGTTTCCCTACTGTCTGGTTCTACCTCTCCAACTTGCACTGCATACCTCTCACTTCTGCTATAACATACAAGCAGCTC
The DNA here is from genome assembly GCA_004027025.1 of Myocastor coypus. Lineage (NCBI taxonomy): Eukaryota > Metazoa > Chordata > Mammalia > Rodentia > Myocastoridae > Myocastor > Myocastor coypus. The sequence continues at coordinate 4,594 of PVJA010007080.1, forward strand.
TGAACTCTAAACATACTGTTCTTCCTCCCTGTTTCTCCAGTATGGCTTGTATTTAGGCAGCCCTCCAAAGTCTCACGTGCTCATTATGGGAGTTTTCAGAAGTGGCTGGATCAGAGGTGTATGAGACTGGATTAGACCAGTACTTGGTTCTTTGTAGTTCTGGGTGGGGATAAAGGGAAGATCAACCCTGGATATGGGCGGCAACACTCAGAAAGCTTGTAGCCTAGATACAATAAAGGGAAAGGGAAGCTAGCTGCTGATGCTTTACTTTACTGTCTCCAGTCTACCCTGCCATGGACTGTTTCTTCTCTGCCGCAGTCCTCACCCAAGTTACACCGCTTTGGATGAAGCTGATGATGGACTGAAACCTCTACTTTACACTAAAATAACTTTTTCTTTATTTTTTTTTAAATAACTTTATTACTTTTAATAAGAAATAACAATGAGACAGTTTCAAAACACATTAGCAGGACAGCCACGATAATTAATACAGTGCATCTTATTATCTTCATAATAGTTGTTCAGAGTACAAGATACAGACATGATAACTCTTCCAAACACTATGAGTATAAATATTCCTTCTCATTGAAGTGAGAGAACATAGCTGTATATATAGTCCAATAGTCAATAATAGTGGGTTATCAGCAGAACTGGCATTGTCAGAAGCTGTTGACTTATGGATGTTGAGTATTTTGTTCCAACTATGAGAAGTCACTGTCTCTCGGTCTCTATCTCTGTCCCTGTCCCTGTCTCTGTTCCTCTCTGTCTCTGTCTCTCTGTCTCTCTGTCTTTCTCTGTTTCTGTTTCTCTCTCTCTCTCTCGCTCTCTCTCTCTCACTAGATGATGGAGATGTATCTCTCTCATCTGTCCATTCCTGGCATTAGCATGGTGCCTGACATATGGGAAGTGCTCAGTAAATGGAAAATGAAAATAACTGAATTCTGTTAGTTTACTCTAGCGATACAATTTGAGGCTGAACGCCAAGCAAAATTTTTTTCCAAGCATGGGAAAAAAGATCAAACATTGTGTTTCTCTCGGATTAATGGTAACTGCCTTTAATTGTATTTAAAGAAAAGTCATATTTGTTCTTTGGAAACATCACAAAAGGAGTGGCAAAATACCTTTCGTATGACCATGATCCCAATTAAAATTCTTCAACCCAAAAGAATAACTTTGATCTGATCAAAATGTATGAGTTGCTTTTTTCTGTCACCATAATTTGAAGGCACAAAATGGTACTTAGGATTTCCATATACATGTGGAGTCCAACCTCATTATGATGATTGTACCTAGAAGCCAGGGATTTTTGAATCATAAATGTATTTTTGGAAAAGAATTGTATTTTCAGAACAAAAAGGAGCCATTCATTGCACAATACCCAAAGAGAGGGACAAATTGTTGGGAACATCAGCGGTGTCTATTTATTTACCACATTAGCATGAAAGGTAGCTTTTTGCCCTGGGGAGCCTGGCCTCTTCTCTGCAGGATCTTGCTTTTGAGACTTTTGAAATAAGTATTTTAAATACAGCATACTGACTTACTTTCATCTTACTTATGGAATTAGAAAAGTCATTATAACTTTGAACATAATGACTTGATATATTTTCTCTTGGGACCAACATCTATAACATTCCCAAAGTGAAATACACATACAGCCTAGAATTGCATCCTCCGGTAACAGCAAGGAGAAACCATGAGATGTCACAGATAACTTGATAAGGTAGCAATCATTCATGGAAAGGATGCTCTTTAAACAGCCAAATGATGAGCCCAAACTAAACTCTAACTTAAAGAAAAAAACTGTTAAAAAAGTCAAGCTATTTCTCTCAACTTATGAAAGCAGGCAATTCACTGGGCAACTGTGAAACATCTATCAGTGTCAGACAAGGTTGCTCAACTCTAAGTGAGTCAGCAAGGACCCACTGGACACCTCATGAAGCATATCATCTCTAAATCCCCAGCATCCCCTTTTTAGTGTGCAGAGTCCTGGGTCCATCTACAGCCCCCCCCCCATTTCATTTCTTATATCTGAATGTATGGAAGCATTAACATTGGTGAGTGTTGACCCTCTTCAGTTGCCCGAACTATCTTATCTATGTATGTCCCCTCCCTTGCCTCAGTAGTCAGGGAATGTGTCCCAGGGGTTAAACTGATCACTGCGTGGGTTTTCTCTGGCTATAACAAACTGGTTCAGGAAAAGTATGTATCTGATATTAGGTCTCTGAAAATATCCAAGAAATGGAAGCTGCCTAATATTGTTACTTTTTCTCTTGTTGCTGAGACAAAATACTTGATAACCACAATTAAGGAACAAAAGGTTTATTTAGCTCAAAGTTTGCAGAAGTTTCAGTCCATAATCAGCTGGCTCCAAGGCAGGGTGGCATGGCACAAGGCCAACGGTACAAGGTGGCAGAAGACCAAAAAAGCAACAAAAGCAAAACACGGGAAGAACAACCTTCTTTCCTATCTCATATTAAAAGCATACTACCCCCCACCCAGGGTGGGTATAATACCCACAGCATTTCCATGCCCTACTCTTACATAGGTTCAGGATGAATACAGAGTAAGGAGTCTGGGCTCCCTGCTGAGTTGTTTAGATAAACGTCTAAACTTGTTGACACAATGTACCCACCACTGGATGCCCTGAGGACTGTTTTGAAAGAAGTTCTGTGTTTCGGGAGACTGCTGGAGAAATACTTTGGGGATGTGTTAACATGTTTTCACCAACTTGAACAACATATAGTACATGCACGAATGTCTCATCTGGCTGTCTGGTGAGACAGTCATGCATGTACCACCAGCGGTTCAGAGACACCCAGCAGCAAGGCCTACAAATTATCACAAGGCTATAGTAAGTTCCCTCTAGAGGGGAACCATAGTGCTCACGTTGGCAGCACACATACTGGTGAGAAACCATGGTACTGGAGTTGAATTCTGATGGAGATATATTTTTTATAAGGGATGAGCTGGGTATGGTGGCATACACCTGCAATCCTAGCACTCAGCAGGATAAGGCGAGAGAACTCCACAAGTTCAAGGCCAGCCTGGATACATAGTGAGATCCTGTCTCAAAAAAAAAAAAAAAAAAAAAAAAAATTAAAAAGTGAATGGCTTCAAGTCCTTTTTTGGGACAGAAAACTACAGGAGCAAAAGCAAAGAGGTGTAAAAGTACGCAGTATGTTCAGGGTTGTGTATGATGGAGGAGCGATGGAAAGGTGAGGCTGGAAAGCAGATGAGTGTAGCACCTATCATGACCCTTTTCAGTCTCATATAGCTCAGCAGCACGAGCACTCGCTTGGCAAGCCCAAGGTCCCAAGTTGAATTCCCGGTACACACACACACACACACACACACACACACACACACACACACACCTTTTTCAAATGCTGATTGTGGTTGCAGAATAGAGAAATAGAGGCAATGTACAGGTAGCTAGTACCGTCACTTGGGTGACAGATAATGAAAGCCTATGCTTGTATCCGGGTAGTGGACATGGAGAAAACAGAATTTACTGGGCCCTTCAGTGACAGACTGTGTACTGTATGCTGTTTATTCATGAGGTGACAAGACAGGAAGAATGAGGCTTCCAGTCTTGAGACATCTGGAAAAAGCTAATGTCATTAAATTAGGAGTGAGGGGTCAGACAGAAAAATGAGCAAGTCTCCCTTCAACAATTTCTGGAATATGTTCTATATACTTTGTTTAAAAGACAAAAACCTACATACAAAATAATAGGAGAAGAAAGTATGTAAATTATGATACATCTACTGAATCAATGTAATACCATGTAGCACATTATTGGTGTTTTCCTGTGGGTGATTTTTCTGATTGGCAATCTTTCCACACATGGTACATTCCTATAATAAGGGTCAATCTCTATGAATGTACTGTGCTGGTGGGCTATAAATTCATTTCAACACCATCTTCTTCCTCTACAACTACTAGATTCCTTGGAATACCATGGTTGGAAATCACTGATAGAATAATAATAAGAAAAAATATTCTGACAGAGAAGAAATATTATTCTGGTATGGTGTTAGGTTTGAAAATGTAGAAAAACACATAAATGTGAAAAGTGAAAGAAATACACTTGTAGGCATTATCTCATTGTGGTAGGATCTGATGTTTTTTCTTTTATCCCCTTACAGTTCCTTTTTTTTCTTGTAAAGTACATATGTGTCAACTTCATAATTTTAAAAAAGTCTTTGGCTATACTAGGCTCTTCAGAAGCAGATAATGAGATAAAGAGCGGTGTAAAAATGATTTATCAAGAGGTATTTTCAAGAAAGATGAGTATGTGAGTAGAGAAGTGGACAGTTAATGAAGGAGACCCAGCAAAATTACATTATTAGATAATATCTCATGGAAGTAGTTTGAGGTCAACTCCTCAAGGTGGAAGGAGTTGTCCCTCCCTCCTGTCAGTTATTAGCTGCAGGCTGCCCCCAGTGCCATCAAAACCTTCAAGGATGTGGGTCCCTTCGCAGGTGCAGAGACGTGAGGACTGTACACTACCAGGAGTCACAGGTGTTCACTGTGACAAACATGCATGAAAATGGTGAGGGGATCTGAAACATGCAGAAAGCAGACTGTGTCCAACAGACACTTACAATTTGAAATCTGTGCTGTTACATTTAACAAACATGAAAATCTTTATGACTATATTCATTCATATTAAGATACTGATTTTTAGGATGTGCATTGATTCTATCCAAATGCTCTGCTACTTATTGCAAGAGGTTTGAGAATACAGAGACTTTGGAGTCCTAGACCCAATGCTCCATGGTTATTAAAAGAGCACTGTATTAGTTGGCAGTAATACATCCCAATATCTTTCAGGTGTACTATTGTGGAGCCAGTACCAAATTGAATGGAAAATGCTTTGCCCAAGGAATTGGAAGGTAACCAACTTTACTGTGCCAGCCAGCTGATGGGGGATCCCTCTCAAGATATCAGCCTGGAGTCAGCTTTGAGCTTAGTCCATATGCGTTTTTAAGAAGGAAGTACAAAGGCTTAAAAGCGTGACTAATTTTATTGGGTAGCATCAGCTATCTCTCATTCTTGGGTAGTAATCCCTGAAGTGAGTAACAGTGTTGGCCATCTCTCACTACAAGAGAGTAAAGGGTGTGCAGCTGGGTGTGGTGTAGTTAGTCAGGGCTGGGTGAGTCTAATATATTAGCTATGTGAAGGGTTGTGTGACCTTATTTTGTTTAATACAGTGTCTGACCACTAGTTGATTTTTTAAAAAATTTATGTATTTGGCACAAGGTCTCACTATGCAGCTTGGACTTGAAATGATCCTCCTGTTTTCAGCCTCTCCAGCACTGGGATGACAGTTGTGTGTAATTATACCAGGGCTAGGTCTCTGGCCTCAGTGTGCTCAGGGGATGGAGCCAGGATAGCATGCAGGATCGAACCCTGGTCCTTGTGCTTGCCAAAGCAGGTGCTTAGTGTGCTGAGCTGTCTTGCTTGCTGAGTACTAGCTGATTTTTAAATCTTTAAAAAATTTCCGTCACAGTAGGAATTTTCTGAGATGCTTATTAAGAGGCCATGTACAGTAGAAATGATTTATCGCTTGGATACAGTAAGTGTTTGAAAACACTATTTCTCATTAAGTTTATTCTGTCATGAGATATAGTCTGCTCAGAGAAAACTTATATGCAGTGACTCAGCTGGGTTTATTTTCTTAGGAGCTAACCTATTAGCTAGTCAATGTATAGCACATTTTGAGAGAAATGCAACAGATTTGAGGATTTTGACCTTTTACTTGGGCAATTTGCTACATTGTATTATTACTTCAAACACTGTCAGTTGAGTCTGCTAGATGTTCTTAAAAGTAGCCATAATGTTTATACCATTGTAATTGTGTCTTTTGACCAATTTTTACATCTGGGAGTAGGCATAGGTGACAGTAGGCACCTATGTTTCAACTTTGATTTACATCAAAAATACTTCAAAATAATTATGATTTTGAAGATTAATTTGAGAAGACTAGGTGACTTCATGTTACTCCTGAAAAACACATAATAAAAGAGTCATATAACATTTACTAAGGAAAATTCTAGTTATTTTAATAAACACAATTCATCTTTGTTCCTTACTTCACAGTCTTTGGTTGCTTCCTTGAGGTTGTTTCTTTTATTTCAATACTGAAGTTATTATAGAACTTTTTGATTTTTATATAACTGTGATATAATTTACATAGCTTAGAGATAACTTAAAGGATTAGTGCCATAAGTATAAAATCCCATTACTACTATTAACAAAGTAGTAGGAAAGAGCCAGAAAATAGTGGCTTTTCTGACAATAAAAGTGTCACTGAAGAATCACAGACTGCTGTTGGAAGAAGTACAATATTCTCTAATACACGGTAGAGAAATTCATTGTACAATATTTTGAATTTTATGTAGGTTAAAATATGCTTTCCCATTTCCCTTAAATTTTGTAGACTTGCATATAAGTGTTACACTTAAATATAGAAAGTTTAAATGAAACTCAATTTTAGCCACTCTTTTTAGAAGAAAGATATCTATTTTAAATTTAAAAATAGAATAAAATAGCAATGTATTGTTGACCTCACTTAGTAGTTTTTACTAGGAAGAAAGATTTGGAAGGTCTTACTTCATAAACCATTCTCAACATACTATTTTCCCCTTAAATACAATGCTTTATATTGGTTCATGTTCTCAGATTTATATTGTTAAAGTGTATATTAGGATCATTTTGTATTAAAAAATATATATATACACAAAAAATAGTTAGGATATACAGTTACTTTCTTTTAGTTAAATGAGAATAAATATTTGTACTAATAGTGTTTAGACAAAATCATGTGGGCATCTTGTACTCTGAAAAAGTACATGAGGACAACAATATGTAATGTACTAATTATTGTAACTGTCCTACTAATGTGTTTTGAAATTGTCTCATTGCTGTTTCTTTCTCATTAAAATTAATTTTTTTAAGAAAGGAATTAGGACCACTGGGTATAAAAACTTGATGACACTTATGAACAACAATCATAAGTTTCAGCAGAAGTTGGGGAGAAAAATCTTCTCAATACCAACATGTTGGACTAAGAAACTTTACAAAATCAATGATGGTCTGTATTATTCACCAGGTGTCCCATGGACTAGAGTGGAATGTATACTAAATGTCTTCCACTTAAGATTTGTGGCTGGTATCTGTTATGAATATTCATAGTAACTATTCTCTAGGGAGGAAGAAAAAGAGAGTGAGGAAATGTTGAACTTGAGATAACTAACCAATCAAGTACACCCAGCACAAATACAAAGACTGCAAATTTTCCTACAAAAAGGATAAACCTAGAGTCACATGCTAGATTGGTAAAATCTAGAGATTGCTGATGTACTTGAACATAGATGAAACTTTGACACTCCATTCTCTGAACCTTTCACTTTTCTGCTGTTGTTAGTAAGTACATTACACATTAAACATTTGAAAGCCATCTCCTCTAATCCTTGAATATATACGTATAGGTATACATTCATGGCTTCCAAGGTGGCATACCTTGTGCCTGGAAAGTCTTACTCTGAAACAGCTTCTCTAGAATGACCACTCTAGTGATGACATCAAGATGAGACATTTTGGGTACCAGGAACAATAGCAGACAGAGAGCAAGGGTGCATGAAAGTATGTATGGCTTCTGACTATGACAGGATTTATGGGCAGTCTCAGAAGTTTTTAGAAAAGATCATTTCCAGACAAGATAATCTAGGGATTTCACTATATTTTCAAAGTATAAAATCCATGAACCAAAGGTACGTGAGCAAAGGTCTGAAGAACTTACTGCTTCCACCACAAATAACATAAATAATAGGTACAGAACTGCCTTTAGAGGGGAATGACCCTGGGAGAACACTGGAAATTAGCAAGAGAGAGGCTGAAACCTCGAAAGAATCATAGACCATGGAAGGCAGCATGAGATGAGAAACAAACACTGATCTGCCACTCTGGCTGTGAGGGTTGGGGAAAAACACTCCTTTGCAAGAGTAAGGGTAAAAAGGAGAGTCCCAACAAACTATTGGCATGGATTCCGGCAATGCCAGCTCTTGGAGAGTTTCACAGTCTTCAGGCCCACAGCCCCCTTTGATAGATAGCATGATATCTGCACAGAAGCCTTCCTTTATAAAAGGATTTCATTTCATCTCCCAGAAAATCCCTAGGCTGCTCTACCTAGGATTCATCTCAAGAAAAGAACTACTGTTTAAATCTAGGCTGATCTAGAGGTCAGAAACCTCTGCAGAGCCACAACTCTGCGACCCTCACTAAATGTTCCACTATATGCTGTGAGGATAAATGCCTTGTAAGCTCAACTTAAGCCAGCAGCACTGACTGGGGCCTAAGCCTGTTAGATGCCCTGAACTGCAGGGAATGCATATTGTTTCAGATAGAGTAACAGAGGTCACCACTCTCAAGAACCAGGGGACCAGTGCACTTCCTATTTGAAAGCAAGGACATGGTTAGCTAAGTATAGATCTATGCCAGTATGCCAGTGCCATGCCAGGACCAAAGGCTGGCCCCACAAGGGTTCCTGCCCCCCTCCCACTGTATCATGTCAGTAGCCTCTTGCTGAAAAGATGGGGCAGCCACATGATTCCTACAGCTTTCCTGCATACAATGGGGGCTACGGGAGCCTTAATCAATTTTATGGTTCTAGTAGTCACTTTGAGTCCAGGAGCTTGGGACCAAAGAGGACCAAGAGGAATTTCTTCAGTCCCATCTGCAACCTCACTCCTAGAAATGCATTATAATAAAAGGGTCCAGGCAAAAGAGTTTAGCATCAGCATTTGCCCTGCCTCCAGCCTGCACTGTTACTGAAAGTACTGAGAGAAACACAGGGTACAGCCACCTATGTGCACCTGAGTATTAGAAATGGAGCAGCAGAGAAGAACACTACGGTGTCTTGCTGCCATCCTGCCAGACACAGCCACTGGGCTAATCACAGAGGAAGGGCTCTGATTGCCACCACTGCTTCTTCCCAGCTGGCTTCTCAGCCTACCTCATTGCCTGGTCATAGAACAAGTGCTTTTAACTTCCTGATCACTGCTGTTGCCATCTATGTCTGAGGTCATGGCTAAAAGTAGAAACAACATCGACATTATGCAAGAAAATTTCTCTTGCCTAACAAGGGTCACCACTCCTATTGTAAGAAAAGCCATAAACTGAGCAGCCCACACACTCTGCTGTCTGTACCACACTCATCTGAGCCACTAAAGTGTCCTTGCACTTGTGTGACCCTCAGAGACAGGGAGTCTGACCCTGCTGCAGTAGGCCCTCTGCCTGTGGTCATTTATTCCAGCCATATAAACTATAGTGAGATTACACTATGGTGACAAACAAGGCCAACACTGGAAACAAAGCTGTTATATAACAAACTGAAGCTCCAAACCACATGTTTCAGGGTAAGCCACTTGCTAGGAAACTCACCTCATAAAGATGATAAAGACAAGTGATCCACTAGATATGCAAATCTCCACATAAGAGCACACGAAACATGTAGAAACCATCCCAAATAATAAGATTCCTCCCAAAGAACATAGTAACTCTCTAGCACCAGACCCTAAAGAAATAAGTATGGACAAAATTCTTTTTTAAAAAAAATATTTATTATCATTTTATAAAATGTATTTGGTACAGGGTCTCACTACAGGGCTTGGACTCATAGTGATCCTCTGGTTTCAGCCCCTCCAGGGCTGGGACTCCAGGCCTGTGCCACCTTGCTCAGTCTCCATGGTCGGCTCAGTGTTGGGGCTGGCGTGGCATGTGGTGCCAGGAATTGAACCCCAGTGCCTGCACTTGCCTAAGTAGGTGTTAGCAATTGAGGTATCCCACTGGCCCTCAAAATTCCTCATAAAATATTAAAAGAATGATTACATAAAAGCTCAATGAGATTCAACAGAACATCGATAAATAGTTGCATGAAATTAGGAAAACAATGTTACATATAAATAAGAAATTCAACAAAAAAGATTTTGATAAAGAATCAAACAGAAATTTCAGAACAGAAGACTTCAAGAAGACAAATAAGACATACAGTCATCAGTCTGATCAATACACTAGATGAAGAAATAATATCTAATAGGAAAAACCTATTCAAGGCAATAACAGGAGCAGTTTCCTTAATCTTGGGAATGATCTGGAATTTAGACACAGAAGGCTCACAACATTCCATACAGACATGCTAGAAAATGCCTTTATAATGGTACATTACAGTAAAACTTTCTAACAGAGGGAGAATTCTAGGATCTAGAGGCAAAGGGCACCAAGTCGTGCTTTAGAGCCTCTCAATTAGACTAATAGCAGATTTCTCAGCAGAAACATTACAGGCCAGGAGAGATTGCAAAGTCCTACAGAAAATAGCTTTCAAACAAGAATATCACATCATTCTGAAATGAAGGAGGCATAAAAATCTTTTAAGATGATCTAAATCTACAAACAAAATGAAACTGGGCAAAGTTTTGAATAAAAAAATGAGTTATTGATGAAATAAAATGAAAAAATTAAAAATTTCTCAAAAGCAAGCACCAAAAGACACAGCACACTAACAAACAATGGAGTGCAGCAAAAGCAGTACTAAGAAGGATTTTTCTTTTTGAAGTTCTTTTCAAGTAATATAGCTATATCAGAAAAGGTAAGATTTCAAATAAAGAGCTCAATTATATAACTTACAGTCCTACCAAAACAACTATACCTGTACAAGGAATTAATAAAAATCAGAGCAAAAATAAATAAAACAGATACTAGAAATATACAGAAGAGTTGTTTGCTTAAGAGACTAAACATCACTAAGCCTTTGTCTACAACCACTGCCCACCCCCAAGATAGAGGATAGAGCTGTGAAGAAGATATTACAATCAACATGACAGAATTATAAAGGCCTGTTAGGGATTACTGCAAAAATCCTTGTGATAACAAATTAGACACAAGAAATATAAAAATTGCTGGAAAATTATTTACCAGAATCGAATTATGAGGAAATAAAAACCTTGACCAGGTCAGTAGGAAATAAAGACTTTAAATCAGTAAGAACATGTCTCCCCAAACTACCCTGGACTAAATTTTAATAAATTGACATCTATTTTTCTCAAACTATACCAGAAAATTAGGAGAGAAGAATGCCTCTGACATTTGTCCTATTGTGTCAGCATTACCCTGTTATCAAAACCATCTAAAAGCCGGGCATGGTGGCACATGGCTGTAATACCAACACTTGGA
>PVJA010007080.1:15928-70264 GCA_004027025.1 Myocastor coypus
ATATAGCAACTTAAAAATTAAAGAAAACTACAGAGCAATATTCTTGTTGAACATAGATACAAAAATCTCCAATGAATATTAGCACCTTGAATTTCACAGCACATCAAAACAATCATCCAGCATTATCATATTGGTCTCGTCCCAGGGACACAAGGATAATCCAATTCATAATTCATAACAAATTCATATGCATCATATCAATAAATGCATCCAGTGCATGTGATAAAATTTAACAAGTTAGGTATAGCAAGATCACAGAACAACACAATAAAAGAGCTATATAAGGATGAGAGTCATAGCCAAAACCATTCCACGTGGAAAAAGGCTAAAGGTGGGAACATGGCAAGAGGGTCTACTCTTATTGCTCTTATTTAATACGGCACTAGCAGTTTTAGCCCAAAGTACCTAGCAAGAGAGAGAAGAAGAACACAGAAAAACAAGAAGGAAAGAAGTCATACATTCCTATTTTCACCTAAAATTTCCACCTAGAAACCATTAAAACTGGCAAATACATTCAGCAATGTAGCAGGATACAAAAGCAATACAGAAAGTTTCCTATACACCAACAATCTTCTGAGAAAGAAATGTTAAAAGAAAAAAAGGACAGGTACTACAGGTTCTTCAGGGTCTCACTCTGTAGATCAGACTCATCATGATCCTCCTGTGTTCAGCCTTCTGAGAGCTGGGAGTACAGGTGTGCACCACCACACCCAGTCTCAATCACCATCTCTTGAGCCCAGGGTGCGGGGGCAGACACTATACACCAGGGATCAAACTTCTTCCACAGTTTTCGTCTGCTGAGCTGTTTGGCTGGCCCTAACAATCCCCACTGTTGATGGTCATGAAAAGTGCTTTAGGATAAATTTAACAAAGGAAGTAAAAGATCTTTATAAATTAAATTAAAAAGAACTGATGAAAGAAATTAAAGATACAGAAAATAAATAATTGCTGCGCTCATAGATTAGAAGGAAGAGTTACTGTTGTTAAAATGAACACACCATTCAAAAGAATGTATAATAGGATCCCTTGTCAAAACACCAATGACATTCTTCATAGAAGTATAAAAGATCCTAAAATTCATATGAAAATATAAAAGACTCCCAACAGACAAAACAATGTTAACAAACGAGCAAAACTAGAGGTGGCAGAACATCTGATTTCAAGGTATATTACACAGCTATTGTAACAAAAACAGCATCACATTAGCATAAATACAGACCCATGGATCAGTGAGACAAAATAGAGATCCTTACACGCCCACATCACATATCTATAGCCAACTTGACAAAGGTACGAGAGAATATTAAGCACCATTCAACATATGGTGATTGGGAAAATGGATGTCCAAATGTAAAGAATTAAAACTTTAAGTATCCCTGTTTTGGAGATTTTGTAGTTAATTTTAGTTTGGGCTGTTGTTAGGAAAAGAGATGGGCTGTTTGCGTAGGTATAAAGTATATTTTTTCCATGAAACACATGTTGATTTTGTATTAAAAATACCACTGCACTTGATTTACACCATTTGTATGCATGTGGTGATACTAATGCTGAACTGAAGAATTCAGAAATTAAAACATGATCCTATGAAAACTTTAATTTTGAATGACCCTTATCTCCTCCTCTATAGAAATGATTCAAAGACGTATCAGGCCCGAAACTATGAGATGAGAAGAAGAAAATACAGGGTAAATCTTTTCAGACATGTGTGCAGGCAATGATTTTCTGGATAAAACCCTACAAGCATAGGAAACAAAAGCAAAACAGTGACAAATGGGGCTACATAAAACTGAAAAGCTTCTGTACAGAAAGGAAAACAGTAAGTAGAGTGGATAGATAACGTACAGAATGGAGGACAAATGTCCTAAATAGGAACCTCTCAAAAGAATAAATACAAATGGATAGTGAATATATGAAAAACTGCTTAGTATTATTATCCATCAGAGAAATGCAAGCTACAGTGAAAGGCAGGATGAGGGAAGAGGGCAAGGGAAGGAGAAAGAGCTAGGGTGTGTGATGTTCACATTCCAACTCTTCCTGAGGAAAGTAATCACTATATACCACAACTGTAGGCCAGTCGAAAAATAAAACAAACACTACAGTAAGCTCTCTCAACTGAGTTGCAATGGCTATCGGCAAAACAAACAAAACTAATAAATGCTGAGTAGGATTCTGACAAGGATAACTTCCACATAACGTTGCTTGGGATATAAATTACTGTGGCCAAAATGGAGAACAGTAAGCAGGTTCTATTAGATCTAGCTATCTTATTTCTGTACACATACCCAAGGGAAATGAAATTAGTGTATTTAAAAGATACCTGCACACCTATGCTTGTTGTGGCACTGTTTATAATAAGGTATGATATCAGCCTAGGTGTGTATCAATGTCTGAGTGGACTGGCATATATATGCAATGAAATATTTGTCATGCACAAAGAAGAATGAAATATTATTTGCAGCAAAATTAGTGGACCTGGAGGACTCTATGTTAATTGAGATAAGCTAAGCATGGAAAGAAAATTGCTAAAATAAAGAAAATTGACCTAATTTTAAAACAGTGATTAATAGGGGATGGAGAGGGCATGTGGGAAGGTGTAAAGGGAGGTTGGATTTGACCAGTTCATGCTATATGGAAATATTACTATAAACCCCAAGAAGAAATACAATTAGTGCATGCTGATAAAAAGAAAATAAAAGGTCAGTCAAATCCCCTCAGGATTTACTTTGAAACTATGTACGGTGTTTTGTAGAACTGTTGTCAGAGTCAGCCATCTGGATGAGTCACAGCCATTGCTTGACCAGTTTGCTCTCTGTGAAAGCCTGAGAGAATGTTTCCTCTCTAGGTGACTCTCCTTAGGCACACTATACATAATCTATCCCTTTCCTCTGTGGTCCCGTAATCTCCTTGAACAGGGATTTGACTGACCTTGGGAGATACAACAGTTACATGTTTTGCTATGCAGGTCGTGCTTAAACCTGCCCTTAACCAGCAAAAACGTTTAACCAAGAGGCATAAAATGTAAAGCTAGGTTAGTACTCTGAGCTGTAAAAGGCTTAAGTCAACAGCTTCTGACACTGCGCATTCTCCCAATAATCCATTATAATTATGTAATACTAGACTATGTATACAACTACTTTCTCTTGGTTCAAGGAGAAGAAATTTTTTGTACCAACATTGATTAGAAAAATTATCACGTCTATACTCTGTGCACTGTATAACTACTATAAGGGCAACAATATGGATTGTATCAATTACTGGGAATGTGCTACTGGCGTGTTTTTGAAAATGTCACTTTGTTATTTCTTATTAAAAGGAAAAAAGTAAAAACAGAAACAATAAAAGATAAAAAAGTGAGTTCATGACCCATGAAAGTTTAAAGGTCTCACAAGTAAGAATCAGGAGGCCTGTACTTCTGACTTCCTGGCTACTAACAGCCATGGGATCTCATACTACGATCCCTGCTTTCAGGATACAACTGTGAAACATCTGAAGATGCTGCCTGTTAAAAGCCTCAGGGTCAGTAAGGCCAACATTTTGTATAGAAAGCCAAATAGATCTCATCCAAGACCTCTAAGGGAAGGGCTCAAATGCCTCATTTGGGTCACTAGAGCATCATAAGTTGACAGTATATTGGTAAGACAGAGGCCAAAGGAATAAAGACAAGCTGAAGAGTGGGTAGAGAACGGAGGAGGAAGGGAAGAGATGAAAAGGAGGAAGAAAAAAAAATGACTCGCTGGTAAAGGTTTGTGAACCAGGCAAAGTAGGACAGAACTGAGGGGAGGCTTTGGGGGGATTAGACCCTGTTCCTCCCCAGTCCTTCTCACGGTCTCTGGGCATAGCTGTGGCACTCAAATGTTTGAAAAAAAAATGTGAGCTTTTAAATAAACTAGAACAGGAGGCAAGGAAATCGCATGCATGTGAATATAACACGCGCATGCATATTTTTTACACTTCCAATTATGAAATTATGTCCTCTGATTAGTAACACACAATAAGGGAATAAGTTTTACCAGCTTGTTCATTTGTTTAGCAGCGATGATGTGGGAAAATGACCTTTTAAAAATACTTATACATTTGACTTTTGATCCCATCTTCTTCCCACAGCTTAATTTATTAAAACTAAACTCATCTTGACATTATAAATTTGGAAAGATGAGAGGGCAGTACACTATAATTAGAAGACTGGTTGAGTATTCTACAGAATAGACAACTACAACAGCTATAATGTAGTTTATTGAAAGTTTTATTGAGCATTACTCACGAATTTTAAAAAATCTTTTAAAAAGTTTTATGTATTTGGTACAGGGTCTCCCTATGTAGCTCATGCTTATAGTCAACCTTCCGCTTTCAGCCTCCCCAGAGCTGGGATTACAGATGTGCACTACCACGTGTGGTCTGGGTGGCTGCCTCAGTGCACCCAGGGGTGGGGCCAGCATGGCATGTGGTGCAGGGGATTCAACACTGGTTCTTGTGTTTGTCCAAGCAGGCGGTGCAGGTGGTTGGTCCACTGAGCTATCTTGCTGGCCCTGAGCATCATTTATGAACAAGTATAGAACCACCGCTAACAAATTAAGATTGATTAAACAAGGTAATCATGCTACAACTTCAACTTTTCTATAGACTGAGATCAGCATGCCTTTGCTTACCAATGTGATTTTTTTCATTAATGCATGGAAGATAAGTTACATGGGCAGGGCTGAAGGTCAGAGGAAAATCTTCCTGGCTATTCTCTGTCTTCTTGGCCCCTGATTTGGGAATCATTGTTGACATTACTATGGAAAGCATTCCACTTGTCCAAGTGCCTGTAAAGGCTCATTTTTACCTACTATGCAACGATGTGCTTGGCATAATCCTACAGGATTATGTCAAGGGAAGAGACCAGGGTGTGCTCAAGTCTAAATATAGCTCCAAAGAGTGCTAATGTTACAAACAGTGTTCTTTAGGGCCTAAGAAACACTGGACCACAGGTGTGGTGAACAAATAAGTCCACTAATGCTCACTTCTAGACTGTCTCAAATACTGTATCATAATTAGCTAAAATTCTCCTAGGAGCAAAATGCAGTACAGAGATTGAGTAGTAATGATCAATCAGCCACAAGCTAAGTGTTCAGTTAGGAAACATGGCAGGGGCAAAACCATACACTTATATACACAAGATGAATTAAGACAATGGTCCTAAGAATCTCCCTCAGATTTCTGACACTGAGGATAGCAACATGTAATACTAAGTGTTCAATAAGAAGGTAATTTTATATTAATGTCAAAATATTACCCAGCCATTGAAATGATAGCTATGCATCACTGTAAATATTTATTGCAGTAGATTCATATAATGAAATGTTTAATTTTTAAGTAGTAAAATTTTACTCATGATTTTGCAAAGATCTGGGTTCATAATTGTATCACCTGATTATAGTCAAGAGAAAAGTGGAATACAAAAGCATAATAAGAAGCAAAACTAGAATGCTAACATTTTGCCACAGAGAAGAGGTTAAGATTAGGAGTGACTTTGTTCTTCTTTTTCATTATTCTACAGTTGCATTATAAATTATAGTTGTAATTTATACCAAGAAAAGCATTTATAATTGAAAGGAGTACAAATTATCATTTTCATATACTAATTAAACACTGTAAATGTTGTACACTAATTTATTACAATCTTTAACTGCTAAAAAACAGAAAGAATAGTGCAAGTCAGCCACCGGATTGGTAAACTGAAGATAGTGTGGAGATACTGGTATCACTGCCAAGTGTATGCCACTGGGTAGGAACAGAGTACCTAATATCCAAACCAGAGGTCCTGCCCTCAAAAATAGCTCTTTTTTATGTATCTGATACAGCATCTACAGCATCTTACAAGGTCTCACATAGATTGGACTCATAGTGATTCTCCTGTTTTCTGCCTCCCAAGTGCTAGGATTACAGGCATGCATCACCATGCTTAATCTCAATGGCCATCCCCGCACACCCCAGAGGGTGGGCCAGCAGGGCACACTTGGGATTGAACGCCAGCCACTGTGCTCTGCCTAAGCAGACACTTTAGTGCCCTGAGATAATAGCTCTTTTTTGACATGAAAAATAATGACAATTGCTATAAAATTTACTCAAGGGAAAAATCTTTGGGTGTCATTTCTATCTGCATTATGTCCATTCTGTCCTCTCCAAGCATCTGGCCTTGGTGGCCCTCTGGTGAGCCATCCCTCCCTCATGCATACCCACACAGCTCTAGCAGAAGCTGAGCTACTTGCTAAGTCCATGGTCATGTGGAGAGCCCTTCTGGATAGTCAGCACAGTTCAAAAGACTTCATGGTTAGCCAATGAGAACAAATTAGAGGGATGAGAGCTAGAGTAACTTTTTTTCTCTGGGACTTGCCAAACTCACAGCACAAAAGCCTGGTATTGCTGGGAGACTTCTTGCTACCTCTGCAGAAGTCCTGAGAATACAGTAACCTAAGGAGTATCTTAGCTAACAGTACAGCAGCATGATTCTTGGCCATTGTGTCTCAGCTCAGAAATTCCTGAGATTGATATCACTGAATTTTTCATTTGTTGAGTCAATCTATACTGTTATGCCTTTCAGAGATACATACTTTAAGATAATTTCTTGTCACTTGTAATCAAAACATTTAATTCATATTCTGCAACTGTTCACCATTATCTTCTACATTAGGTAATTAACATTCTCTATAATTGTTCACAATTGTTGGGATCATATCCTCTTTGTCCTTTGGCCATACATTTGAGAGAGGAGAGAATTTTAAATTTAAAATGATTTGTTCTTTCTCAAGTCATGTGATATTTTGGCAAGGCAACAAGTAGCTTTATATAAACTAAACCACATTAAATGATCTGAATATTTGTTGTGTTCAAAAATAGATCATCATAAATATATCTTAATGCAGAAAAGGAAGTTAATTAGTCATCTGTATTAAATTTGGATTCAGACTTTTCAATATTAAATATGAAAATAATTTTATTAGTGTAATTATAGAACATAATGTGGAATAGTAAGTCAAGCTTTAGCATGTGTCAGAATTGTGGGAGACCTTCAGGACAGCCCTACCTGAAAGAAGAACATTTGTTTCCATGTTGGCTAAACCTGGCCATGTTTTGACATGTACAGAGCTGGCTTGATGTCAGGCCTCCTGCGTACTTCAGCTACAAGTACTCATATACTTTTCCCTCATTCTCACTATCACTCATCCAGAACTACTCCATTCTTCTGGAATTAATAAAACGTGGGTTTGGCCCTGGGTGTGGCCTTTGTTCCCATTAGCCATTGCTCGGACTTCATTTAGGATGCCCTTGGCTTCCCACAGCTACAAATGTGTTTGTCTCTTCATTCTCACTGTGCATTGCCTGGAAAATGGCTGGAATTACTTATTGAAATTCCAATGACTTTTTCCTAGAATTGCACATGTGGACTCCCTGGACCTTGATGCAGCTGGTGGAGGGGGATAATTATAACAATCAGATGGAGGACTTGACAGAAAACTGCTGGTGGCTTCCCTGTCCCCTTGGCTTATGGTACAACGGGGCCCAAAACTCTGCAGCCTAGGTGAAGCTGAACTGCTGATCCAGGGAACATAACTTAAAAATCATTTAGACTTAAAATATTTTGCATTTTGGTGTAGTTATTGGCATTTGTTTGGTGCCTGTGATTTAAAACATAATCCCATGTATTCTGAGAAGGCATAATTTAGATCTGAAAAATCTGGACATAAAGATAGCCACCTGTTTTAAAGGGGGATGTCATATAACAGTTAAAGTAATCTGAGCAAAATCTTGATTAAAAACCTCATTATGGAAACCAAGCAACCTTAATTTCCAATAGATGACATGACCAGTCAGAAATTCTGCTATATCAAGCAAAAGTGAGACTCCAGTGCTCCTTGCTGCATTTATTAGCAAATTCACAAGGCCAAAGTATCTAAGTACACCACAAACTCCTAGATGCCTTTTCCCTGACTGTCTTAGTTACTTTTTCCATTATTGAGACAAAATACCCAACACTAACATCCTTTTAAAAGGGGAAAAGATTATTTAACTCCCAGTTTGTACAGGTTTCAGTCCACAACATGACACATGACAGAGGGGAAAAAGTTTATGGTGGGAGAAAACAGCAAAAGCAAAAGGAGATCTTAAGAGCCTATTTCTGCACCTCTTATACTCTACTAGGATACTGGGATTACAGCAGTGTCAAACCAATGAGTGAACTGATTTAATAATCACACACCCTTAATCCTAGCACCACACCCTTTAGATCTAGCCACCTCTGAAAAAGCTCCAAGACTGCATGAAGCTTTGGAGGGACACAGAATTCAATACTTACAGAAGAGAACTAATTGGTTTCTGTCTTCCAAAGGGACTGGAAATTCACAGGAAGAGCAACTAAACAGTTTGGTAAAACATGCTTCATTGGAAGGAATTCATTCAATTAAAAGTATGAGTCAAAGAGTCTGGTGATTTCTAATGATTTACCACTTTGTAGTAATTTGACGCTACCAATCTGCTTCATTCAAACTTTCTGACTGTGCAAGAGAGTAGGATCTGAGCTGCATTTTACAAAGCACAGCACAGCATCTTACTATCCTTAAGAATTGCCCAGATGGATTCTCTTCTATTGACGAGCCAATGACATTTCACTTTATCTTCCTACTTAGGGCTTAAAGAATTAAGAATCTTTCATATTTCAACAAGTAACATTAGAGTATGACAGAAACCTTATAAGCCACATATAAAATATCTTCTCTTGTTATGTATCAGTTTGAACATAGTAAATTTTAGCAAATTTCATGAAAGCAAAAAAATATTACTTTTTTTTTTTTTTTTTTTTTAACATTTTAGTACATGATCTACAGGGTCTAGAAGGTCTCACTACATAGATCACAGTGATTCTCCTGTTTTCAGCCTCTCAAGCATTAGGATTACAGGTATGTACCACCACATCCAGTCTCAATTACCACCTCAGTGTGCCTGGGGGTGGGACAAGGATGGAACCATATTACTTTAAAAGTACAAGAGTGGCAATGTTAATTTAAGGCTAGTAAATCTTAATTTCTAACGAAGATATTTATTTCTCTACAGTGACAATTTTACTGATCATCTGTCCAAATGCTTCATAAACAGAGGGAAAGAGAGGGAATTTTCTACTTAGATGATGACAATTTCTTATCACCATAAACAGTGCTGCTGATTAGGAAGTTTTTCACTTTCCTAAAGAATCCCATTTTCAACATATGACACAGTGCAGGGCAAAGAGCTCTGAGTTGAAGTTTTAGGCAACAGAGTCAGGATCCAGGAAGATTCAAGGAACTTAAAGCAATAGATAATAATGGAATCCAGCCAGCCAAGTTTTTTTTTTTTTTTTTTGTCTTTTTGAGACAGGGTCTCGCTATGCAGTTCAGGTTGGTGCTGAGTTCACTTTTGTAGCCCAGGCTGGTCTCGAACTCACACCAATCCTCCTGCCTCAGCCTCATCCAGCCAAGTTTAACTCAACTGAAGTCAATAAGGAGCCCAAACCAGCAATGCAATGGCTTAAGAAGGCAGAGAAGAGCCTCTTATTATGCCAAAACCTACGCACTTTATAGACATTCATTCAACACATTTATAAAAATATTATTGTTCTCATTTTATAATTGGGGACAAAGGCTCAAATGTATTGATAAACATCCCCATGGTTAGAGACAAATTCAGGATTTGAAAGCAAGATGAAGAATTCACACTTTATACTCATTTCTTTTGTGCTGCTTCAGTAAGGATGGAAATGTTGAAGAACTGAAAAGTGCACTACCGACAAGGCTGCATTCTCTTTCTTTCCTTGATTAATAGACAGGGAAATTTCATTTGCTTTTGTCATGGAGTTCATATTCATATGTTTTTTATTCCAGAAGAGTTGCATTTTTGTACCGACTCCTGTGGAGAAGAGGTAAAATGTGAGCATCACAGATGCTGTGTGAGTCAAAGGGGAGTGGAGAGGAGGCTGGCCTTGAGATTAAGTTGGCTGGTAACTAATTTCCAGGTTTGCTTCTGCAAAAATTGCTGGGGATAAAGTGCTCAGTCAGTTTCCTTAGGAAACAGGCTCTTCTCTGAAAAACCCAGCCCAGTGAGATTGCAAGGCACCCAGAAAACAAGAGGAAAATGGGTGGCACAGCCAGAACCGTCTGAGAGCTGAACTCCCCCAAGTAGCTCAGTGGTCATGAGTAGGAAGGACGCTGTGCTGGACCTTAGAAGTTATCATGACCCTGCAGGGATAACTGTCCTTAAAACTCAATTT
Organism: Myocastor coypus; assembly: GCA_004027025.1. NCBI lineage: Eukaryota > Metazoa > Chordata > Mammalia > Rodentia > Myocastoridae > Myocastor > Myocastor coypus. The sequence goes on from PVJA010007080.1 coordinate 26,205, forward strand.
GTTTCTCCAAGCATGCTGACTGTATTTCTTTGCCTTGCTACTTCCTCCAAAAGCCTCTAATTTCTGTTTTGAAGGCTAATAAGTAGGGCTAGCCAGATAGCTCAGCAGATTAATGTGGCTGCTAAGGCAGACACAGGGGCGGGGCTTTAATCCCTGGCCTGCTATGCTGGCCCTGCCCAGGGCACACTGAGTTGGAGATGGAGACTGAGAGTGGGGGCATATGCCTGTAATTCCAGCACTTGAGAGGCTCAAAACAGGAAGATCATTCTGAGTCCTATCTGTGTAGTGAGACCTTGTAGACCCTGTACCAAATACAAATATATATATATATATATATATATATATATATATATACATACATACATATAAGTAATTGAAGATCAAAGGATGGGGAGGGGAAAGACCTAAAGAATAAAGCATGTTCTGTGTATGCACAAAGTCCCTACGATGGATGCAATCATTACGGATTGCAAACATGCACTATGAAAATTGTAAAATGTTTAAAAAACACGAGCTAGTAACTCCACTTTGCAAATGTCTTTTTCAGCTTCAGAAGAAAATATGTGAAGCCAAGTATTACAGGATTTATTTTTGAAAAGTGAGAGTTCTAGAAAATAATGAAGTAAATTAAAGCTTATTTCCCATATGTATAATAAAAATTTCACTCCCACTAGGATATGTTACTTCTACCCAGAAGATTAGAGTAGACTCAAGCAATTTGCTATTTATCATATGCTTAGTATGAATTCAAACATAGTGTAAGCTCTTAAAATTAATTATGCTATGACTTATAAATAAGAAAACCACAAGATTATGAACTTCCAGATTGGTATTACCAGTCTATTTTCTGATCTAGAAAAGTCCTTCGCTTATGTACTAAACAAAATAAAATTAAAGGCCTTTTCTATTTATACTTAAAAGTTTAAAAGTCGTTAAATGCCATTACACAGTAATGATGATTTTAAGATATGTTAATTTATGTACTGATAATAGAATAAATGAAAACTCTCAATGCAGCAAAATAGGTGAGTCTATCTGGGATTCATTATTTCTTGGTTTAGCAATATCAATGATAAAGTATAATTTTAAAATAAGGTGATGTCTTCAGCAGATAGAATAGACTTTCCTGAAGCTGAAGAATAGAAAATAAATTAGTTCTACAGCTATTATCTTGCCTTGTCATCACTTCTGCAGGGCCCCTCTACTTGTCTTGGACCTTCGTATTCACATGCGACATCTACTGCCTGAGACATTTAGGAAAATACTACATTTCAATTCAGTGAATTATGTACAAGAGGAATTGAAGATGAGATTGAAATATTCTGTCCTGTCAGGGAGAACGGGTCACTTGCTTTCTTTTGGAATACAACTACCAGATAATAGAAACAAAGAATCTCCAAAAATCTACTTGGGAAGATCTTCTTTATCAAGTTTTGCTTTGCTGGTTTGAGTTCTGAATTGCTCTGGGATGGTCACAGAGTCTTGTAAGGGCTTCTTACTCTTCAGGACTAGCACAACCTCACTGCTACGAGCTTAACATCAGGTCTGGTGACCACTAACCAACCCGCTAACACAACTTTAATCACTCAGACATGAGATGGACCCGGGCTTCTGAAGTACTTCTCCGAACCAGTTTCTGAGCATCCTGAAAGTGAATGCCCCGAAAGGGAACAGAGAAAAGCTTGCAAGGACTTAGAAAAGCTTCTGTGAGCCAACATAGCCATGGTATGCTGTAAGGGTGCTTTAGCTATTTTGTATCACTGACAGCACCCATATATATTATTTTCTTTCTCGGTCCACCTTTTGTATTAGTGCATCTTGGTTATACAGATTAATGGGTTTCATTTTGGCAGATTTGTGCATGCACATATGATACACACCTAGACTCCCCATCAGCTATTTTCTATTTATGCACCCATTCTCTGTGTGCGTCCTGATGCAATGGTATAAGTGGAGTACACAGTACCACCTGGATGACTCTCCTGGAAAGTAGAGCAATTATCTCCACTTGGGCTAGACCTAGCCTTACTTTCATGTATTGATAGGTACAGAGTTGGCTAGGGCTTTTCCTTATCTGCTCAAAATGCAAATCAGTCTAGCTGTGGAGCTGATGTGTAGTCTTTTGAAGCAAGGCAACAGATCAGTATTTCCCCTCCTTGTAGCTCCCAGGAAGCATATGTGGGTCAAGCAGGGGGGAGAGCCACACTGCACTCTGTCAGGTGGGATGAAGCCTGGAGATAAGCGGCTGTGACTTCCCTCGGCATAAAAAAGAATTGCATATCAGAGCTGAAGCACCAACCCCAAACCATTAGCGTCAACCTTGAGCTGTGTAATGCATATCACTCTTGCTGCACACCCTTCTCTGTGCATCTTGCGGAGGTGATTTCAGGCCTCGTACCTAGCCCACCTCACAGTACTCATATATTTTCCATCATTTTCACAGTCACTCATCCCAGAGCTACTTCTCTCTTCACGAGTTAATATAACCCAAGTATGGCCCTGGGTCAAGGCCTTTATTCCAGTTAACCATCTTCCTACTTTGACTTAGGACCCCTTGACTTCCCATAGCTACAACAATGCCTTAGTGTCCTTATTTTCATCATGGCTGCACTGGAAGCGGTAGACTGGAATTAGTTTGCTAGAATTGCAATAGCTTTTCCATCAGTTCACAAATATAAACTTATTGGACCATGATAGGGACTGGGACAGTGGAGGATCAGCAGAAAATTGTAGCCTTAGACAAATGCGTGGTTTGGGGGCAAAGTTTGCCAATACAAAGGCTATACACAGAAAGTGACTGGCAGCAGTTACCCAAAGATCTAAACAGAGATGTTAAATGGGTCTGCTGCTGTTTGAACAGAAAAAAACTGCATAAAGACCCCTGGAAACCCAGCCCCCAGCAGGCAGAGGGGCTATGGTAGGAAGGCAGAACAGTGGCACTGATGGCCTACTGAGAAACCATTAGAGAAAGTATCAATTCTCCTTTCCAAGAAAAGGCATCAAATCTGGGCATCAAATCTGAGTGGTAGAGGTGGTGTTGGAAATGAGCTCTTTAGATGGATGGCCTCCTCGGAAGGGTTGAAAAAGTGGCAAACAGTCTTAGAGTCTTTCCATGCAGTGTCCAAAATGGGATGTCCCAGAACAGAGGAAGTCTTAGACTCTGAGCCTGGCTTTTGAAATGACCAGAGACCCATGTGCAGGGCATCTGCCTTTTCCTGCCTTCACCCCGCAGCTCCACTCTGGCAAACAGAAGCTCTGTGGCACAAGTAGGTCAAGTTTATGGTTCCACACACTGCGATACTAGCTTACAGTGGCCAGCAGATTCATTGTGATGAATTCACAATATGAAACAAGAACTTGGATAAAAGGCTTATGTCATGCTGAACTTTGGTTTCCCACTCAAAGTCAGGAAGGACCCAGAAAAATTACTAAAAAAGAAACACAGTGAAGAGAAAGACAAGATCTGGCAGTCTTTCCCCCTTACACGCCCCCATACTCTGAAAAGAAGTAAAGAAGCTGATGAGCAAGTGAAATCTGAAGGCCAGCAATGAAGAGGCCCAGAGGTGTAGCAAGAAGGCATCACAGAGGGCTAATGGGGTATTCACCATATTTCTTATTTTCTATATTTGGACACTTTCCCACCTAGGTTTTGCTAAAGCCTACAGAACTGCCCCTTTCCTCAGCAGTCAATTCCTGGACAGAGCAGTCAACTAACTCTTGACTGCTTTCTAGATGTGAACCAAGCATTCCAGAACTAGGACCTCGCCTGCCTCTCATTGGGGGACTCATACGAGGGCCCACATTTGCCTACCCCATCCACCTCATGGCCAGGTACCAGACACCCAGCAATAGCCCCAGAGCCTGCCAAAATCATTCAGATTGCCAAGGCTCAACTTTCTCATGCCTTTCCTCCCACGTAAACTGCATGCAAGGCTCCACGCACTGCCCCTCTACCTAGTCCTTAGCTTCTAGACTGACCTAGGATTCCCTGCACCTTGAGCTCTCTGCTCAACAGTGTTTCCAAGGGCAGTCATCTCCTGATCCCTTGACCTTACTAAATAACAGAATAGCCTCTATTTTGAAAACACAGTACTGCAGCCCTCTGTGACGATGTGTACCTAGGCACCTCTGCACTGTGTTTCCATACATGCCTGCATGAGTAACTGCAAGAAACTCAAAGGGAGAGACAACATAAAAGGAAAGGAAGAGTAAAGCACATTTTTCTCCTTCAACTCTTTAAAATAGGTAAATGTAGTAATAAACTCTGTAAAATAGGTAAATGTTGTAATAGGTAAATGGAGGGTAAAGAAGTTGATGTTTTAAGCAGTCCTCACCTTTCCTCTGTTCACCACACACCTACTTGTAGGCTGTACCTTACTAAATATACTTTTGAAAAAGCCCTCTGTTTTGTAATTGTGAGTGAGCTAGTTTCATCTAGATAGAACTATTGGAGAGCTGTGTTTTTATATTTCTCTCTAAAAACATATTACCAATAAATTTGCCAAATGAAAATCTGCCTGGCAGCAAAAGGTTTCAATACTTTTTAACTGTTACCATTATTATATTGAATATATGCTTATTAAACCTATTATAATAATTCCATGGTAATGAGCATGGATTAGAGTCTCTGTAATGATCCATGAAACTCTTAGGCCTTTACAACGAGGCTCCTGGGACCAGTTTTCAGACACTGAGGACAGGGCAAGGCCATCAATGGAGCCTGCTCTCAGGAGTTTCCATTCATTTAAGGAGATACCTAGACAGCGCTTTTGGGGGGTGCAGTCGCAGGGGACCACTGTGTTTCTTATATGTCGCTCTCATAAAAGAAGACTTCAAGGGGATTTTTAGTTATTTGTGCTTCTGAGAAGCCAATTTTATCACATGGTCTTAGAACCTCGGCACATCATATGCTGTGCGCCTGCAGTTGCTTCTCATTTTAATCTGGAATTCCATTCTGACTACTTCCCTCAAGTTATGGCACTGCATGGGAGCCAGTCTCCTCTAAATGAATCTATGACCATCTGAGTATTTTATGAGATTACCAAAACCAATTTGACTTTGGCCCTGGGCAGCTGAAAAGCAGGCACAACAAGGATGTCACTGGAAGAGGCGCTTTTCCTGTCTAAGAAAGGTGCTGTGGCTGGGACTACAAATCAGACAAAAGTAAAGAAACAGGCTCTGCCTTGAGCAAAAAGATCCAAACTTCCAAAATGTTTCTTGTTCTAGTCTGAGAAATATACTTCCTAACACTGCTAGGTTGAGATGCTGTCCTTTCCAGATAGGAAATAGGTACAGATTAACAGCTGGTTCAGTATTTCAAACACAATTAAGCTTGCTTCTTACAAAGTCCTCCCCCCTTCTACCTCATGAGGGAAGCTCTTGTGGTCACTGACTCCATGGGAAAGGCTGAGGCGTGCTGGCACTCCTGGGCTCCACTTAGAAAGCAGACTGAACATGCTCAGGAGATTTACATTTAGAAAGTTAAATTCACAAATAAAAACACAGATGTGTTTTTGATGATTCTGAAATGGGAGCAATTGGGGACCACCCACTCGGGATGCCCTTGCCATCAATCTCTGGAACAGGAGCTTTCTCTCCCCCAGTGAATTTATTCTGCTTAAAAAAAAATAAAAAAGGGAGCAATCGCCAGAACCCATATTGTAGCTATTCCAACACCACGGCAGCTTGTGTTTACAGTTGCTCCTCCATTGTCTACATTTTCAAATCCCTAGTCCACTAAGGCACTTCTGTCACATTGCTTTGGTAAGAAAGGAAAACTGTATTTTCCATTCCCTGCTCTGCAAGAGGTGAGGTCCTTGGTGTTGAGCTGCTTTGAATGGTAATGAGTGTGAGGGCCCTAGGAAAGCTGGGATCAGACATCTGCCCTGCAGATTCCTATAGCTCTGCATACTTGGAAGGCAACTGTGCTCCTCAACCAGCATGCAAGGCCTGTGCCTGCATAACAAGGGCATTTTTCTGGACCCTATGCTCTTTTCTTCAAGATTCAAGACATGTCCTTCTGACAAACTGTGAAGAGTTACCCTGATGCAGTGATTCTGTACCTAGGACACTTCATCAATCATGCTGCTCTGTGATTCACATCTCAGGTAACTTTTATTCACAACACTTAGGTGAGTTACCTAGAATCCCTGCATCTAGACAACCACCTCAGACAACCAAAGACCAAAGGAAGCAAGATTAGGGGTTTGGTTTTCCAATTATAATCATGCCATAGCAGGCTTTGTCATACTTTGTGGAATAAGGAATTAAAATACCTAATTGGCTGTAACTAAGCAAACTGAGTCCTTTTGATTAATCAAGCCAGCCAGCTTTCAGCTTCTGACATCAAAATTTATGCCTTCCATGAAAAAACAAGGCCACAGCTACATCACGTTAAACCAACATGCAATTAACAACGCTTTGTTCTAATTATCCCTGGGCACAATTAATGTTGGCCCTATGGTTCATTTTTCTTCTTTGATAGCTCTTAGAATATTTATGGAGATTAGTCCTTGATGTATCGGCCTTCTCTAAGATCTCGGGTTTTCTTACAAGCTCCCACACCAATCTGAGCCTGGCAAAGACACATATTTATGGAGGTTAATTCTTGACATACTGACTTTTTCTAACATCTGAGGTATTTCTCTTAAGCTTCCCTTCAGAGCTGGCCCTGGAAGTTCAATGCAGCCAGAGATATCCTAACATCTCAGCCACACTGAGAACTTTTCCTTTCCCTCAGCAGTTGGTGATAACCGATAGAAGGTCATGTCTTGATTAAACAAGCTTTGGGGAGTTGGGAGGCTAAAAGGCTGCTGTAAAGAGAACAAGGGAGACTCTGTCAAAGCCCAAGGTAGGAGGACTCCTCAGCTACCTCTTATTGGAAAATGTCCATTACAGATAGGCTGAGCTTTCTCCCATCAATAGTGAGATGAGTGAAAAGATTGTGTCTTAAAGGTGACACTTACAGGCCATGGGTACAACTTGAATTTATGGAGTGCGTATGTCTTCCTTACTTTTCTCTTTGTGGAGACAAAATACCTAACCCTGAATGCTAAATAAGGAAAGGCTTAATTAGTTTACAGTTTGTAGACTTTCATCCATAATCAGCCGGCTCTAAGGCATTATGGCATCACAGAGAAGAAACAGCTCGTGGTGGGCAGAAGATGGCACAAAAAAGATAAAGCCGGGGGGACAACCACAGGTCTTTTTGTCTCTTATCTTTTTTTTCTGTATTTTAGGGAAGAGTCTACAGGGTGTTCAGGGTCTCACTACTATTTTGGACCTACAGTGATCTGTCTGTTTACAGCCTCCCAAGAGCTGGGATTACAGGCATACACCACCACTCCTGGTCTCAATTGCCATCCCAGGAGCGGGGCCAGCATGGCAGCCTGGGGATCAAACTCCCAGACCCTGTTCCTGCTTGCAGGCTCTTTAATCCACTGAGCTATTTGGCCAGTCCAAACTCAGAAGGATTTTTTATTTATTTATTTATTTATTTTTTGGCTGGCTCAGGCTGCCTTAAGGGTGTGTCTGGTAAGGCTTGTTCAGCTTGGGCTCGAACCCCTGAGTGCCTAGTTGCATTTGCCTGGGCTGACATGTCCCTTATCTTATGCACAGTACTTATGGTTATGCACAGCCTTAATGCTAGTGCCCCTGGGTCCACATGTACACCATGAATGAATCCCAGCATCCCACTACTCTAGACCCACCCAGCCTCCTCTGTAAAAGTCCTGCCTATAACTGCATGAGGCTTTGGGGGGATATCTACATACAAGACATATCAGCAAACTTTTTTTTTTTTTTTGCTTGCCAAAAATGTGACTTAAAAGTTGGTGGGAGTCTATACTCTCCACAGGGTAATGTGTTTGTCCCACAGCTTGGCATGTTCCTTTGGGCATGTTTTTAAAGTTCACAATGGGCTTCAGCACCATGAGGATGTGCAGCTTGAGGGCGCTGTGGATGAGCTGTTCATGGGGAAAGTGTAGGAAAGATTACAGGCTTAGTGATCTCCAGAATTTAAAAATAAACACTGTTAGCTCTGTTATGCATGCGCTGGGCACTTGCACATAGAGGATAAGCTCTGCCTTTCAGTCTCCTCTGCCACAGGGCTGCAGACAGGCCCATGTTTGCCCAGATGCCTTCTTGAGGATGCTTCGGGCTTTTTTGCTGTTGCTAAATAAATTTCTTCCATCTCTATAGTTTGCCTGGAAAGCTGGCAAAGACTCTCAAAGACTCATAGTTCATATCTCACCTTCTTATCTCCTTGGTTTCTCCAAAAGGAATTTTAGCAGCTTTTATTGCAGGATCAGACATTGACCTTTGTAACAGTTTCATGTTTTCATTTTAATACACCTTATTATTTTTTAAAATTAGTACAGTTCTGTTCCAAAAGTGTGTTTCAAGGTTGGAGAAAATGTTCTGTAGATCTTTGTATGTACAACATTTAGCAGGAACCCAGGCCAACAAATGTCAAGAAGAGGGAAGGAAAGGGGGAAGACTGGTGTATCTTTATCAGAAGGAGGAGAAAAACAACGAAGATGTGCTACAGAAAAGAACACAGTATCCAGGCAGGACCACATCCTTCCGGATGTATATAAATCAATCCTGGCATTTAAATAACTACAACAGGAGCACTATACTCAGTCATTACATGATGAACTATCATTCGAGACACTTTAACTTCTGATGACCAAGAGGTGCGCACACGACTTAAGCCAAGTGAATAGGACCCATTTCTGAAGTGGAGGGGTGCTGATGGAATGACTAAGAAACACACAGAAATGAAATCTGGGCTGGCGCAGCTGTCTTAGCCGCACATGGAGAAAGCCTGTGGATGACTCCAGCCGAGAGGAGAGCAGAGCTGGGAAAGGGCCAAAGCTCCTTGACATGCTCCTCTCCAGGCCTTTACTCACCCTGACAAGCGAGTCTCTAGCTCTATTACTATTGTTTCTTTCACTTATGCCAGTCAGAGGCAAGCTTCTATGACTTGAAACTGAAAAAAGTAACTACAGAGGGAGTATCTTGAAAGGACACCAGCAGTACCCGCAGTAGGAAGTTTTCCCGAGTATTTAGAGCTTGGCATTGTTTCAGTAGCCCCTAGAACTTTCTACTGTTTTATTCTGTATGGATCAGCAAAGGTACATTCTTAGAGGCTATAGGATGAATGTTCTTTCCTAATCATGCTTCTCCCTTGTTGGCATCATTTCTGGGATTCTGACTCCGGAGAGCCAGGCATCCTTAAGTGAGAAATCTAACTGCCTGTTGGTACAACTGTTTTAAAAGAATGACATACTTAAAACACCCTACCCAAATATGTGTATAAACATTTATAGAATAAAGTTGTTTACAAGAACATTATAAGGAAATATTGTAATCACAGTGGAAGAGTGCTGTAATGTTATTATGACAATATTAAACAGTGAAAGGTGTCAACAACCTGAAAAATTAACAGAGTGGATTTTATGAGTGGTACACAGTATCCATTATCCATTTGATAATTTCTACACAGTCGGTGGATAATCTTCTAATATTTTTAAGGGTACTGCATAGAGTGAAAACTTAGATAGATTACATGAAAATGTCTACATGCTATATATATACATACATATAGTTTGTTTCCAGGCAGGGTCTCCCTGTGCTGTTCAGGCTGGCCTTCAGCTCACTGATGTCAACTTGCAACATTCCTGCTTCAGACTATTGAGTGCTGAGATTATAGGCATGTGCCACCATGATTGACTAAACTGTATATTTTGTAATTTCTTAAATACAAAAACTTATTTATTTGTTATTAGTTTTTTTGTATTATGGCCTGCCCTGGAGGTGGGGCTGGTGCAGCATGTGGTGCTGGGGATCGAACCGCGGTCCCTAAGGTTGCCTAAGCTTTCCTTAGCAGGTGCTTTAGACCGCTGAAACATCTTGCCGGCCCCTTAAATACAAAAATTTGGAAGTATGTTAAATTGTGAGTAGGAAACCATTTTTGATTAAGGTACTGCTTTCCCTCAATATGCAACATAGACTAATTGCTAATTAACTAAGAAAAAGTAAATGTTATGTAAATTCTTCTTACCCTATTGGTTAGAAGTACTGACCAGAGAAGAATCTGTATGCTTAGTACCAGTATAATTCTTAAGTTAGTTCAGTCCCCAATGGGTTAAATCCAGGGATACAGAATTCATGATTATAGAGGGTCAACTGTAACTACTATTTATTAGCTGTATTTTCCAATTTCCACTAATGTTAATATTTACTACATGTATAATGAAAAAATTAATAGTACAAAATTACATGCCAACATATAATGTGAATGCTTGCTCCACAACATCAAGACCTTTTAATAAAGAGAAGTAAATGTTGCTAGGTGACTCACAGGTGGATGAAAACTAATCATGAGCAAGATATACACAGATAACTTTTAGAGGATGTCTGGAGTCACCTGTCAGCAAACTACCATAGGAGCTAAAGATAAGAAGGTGGCAGCCACAGAGAGCAGATCACTACTGAGATCACCACTGCCCAGCTGCTGCCTGATATTCTGCTTTCTTTTTCTTTTGCCTTAGGAAATGAGAGGATGAAAGTGAGAGAAAGAATAAGGTCAGAAGCTAAAGCCTATCAGAAATGCTAAGGCGTTACACTTTTTCTCTCACTAGAAAGGAGCTCACCCACACCTGGGGTTATTCCTGGCCACAGTCAGGAAAGCCTGCCAAGGTGGGGAAGAAGTCACATCAAGGCACATTTAGTTAGAAGCTTTCCTAAGGCTCAAAAGTTCTCTGGCATTGGGCACATGTGGCAAGATCTCCTCATCAAGCTAAGTCTGAAGACTCAAGAAAAGTTATACTCAAACCCAGGGACAAAGAAAGTTAGATTTAAAGATAGTTAAGACTTAGGAAAACTCTGCAGGCTTTAGTCTAGAAGTGGACCTAAGTTCTTTCAATAACCAGGTTCTTTCTTTAAAGATAATTTGAATAACTGACTACTGTGTCACTGGAGATTTTCCCAGGGAAGTTTATGTCCTGGAGTTTTTGGTGGTACTGAGGTGAACAGAAGTTTAAAAGATGAAGGTGACTCGGAGGTAATTGGGTTGTCAGGGATACATCCTCATGAATTGATCAGTGATGATTTCTAGGGAGTTTAGTCCTTCTGTGATCACATTTCTTGCCTTGCCTGATTGTCCTTTATGCAACTGACCAGCTCCATTCATGCTTTTCAACCACAGAGCAGCAAATCCAGGGGACCTTCATTAGGATGTCGGGGTCAAGCAGCGTGGTCCTCTAAGCCACCAAATCCCTGAGACTAATATAGTGCTTTATAGTCAAAGATTACCCAGCCTCAGGTACCTTGTAACACCAGCATAAAAAAAATTCTAAGGCAAAGTATGACTGGTGGTTTTTACTCCTGCATGCAAGCACGAGCATAGGTTTGAACAGAGGTGTAATTTTCTTTATGGACTTATAGAGTTAGAATAGCCTGCATTGCATTTTAGGCATCTGACTTTTCAAAAGCTCTGTTCTTGGCATGGCGCCATCCTTCCTGCACCTGCGCATCTCACGCCCACATTTATACTTACCTCTATTGATCACTGACTTTGCCCTTTCTACTGCATCATTCCCCTCAGCACACCAATATGCCCTGATACATTTCCTTTTACAAGGTTTATCTTGTACCTATTTTCAGGTGTGATTCTCACCATAGCTAGTCCACTCTAGAGGGAAATTTTTAAAAAATCTATCTGCACATTCTGTCTCCATATCTTTGTCCTTCCTATCCATCCTAATGAGGAAATATAATTATGAAGATCATGGTTTCTTCTTTCGAAAGCCCAGAGCCAAGAATTTTTTCTGTGCTTCATCTTACTTATTCTTGGAAGGATGCCCTTAAAACATTGTATTAATCAGATTCCCTGTTGCTGGACCAAGTACCTGACACCTGTAATTTAAGGAAGAAGAAATTTAATTTTGTTCGTAGACCCAGTAGTGCATGGTTGGCTGGCTGTAAGGCCAATACGTGGTACAGTGGGTTCGTAGGGGAAAAGCTACATTCCTTGTGATGGCCCGGAGTAGAGTGCTACAAGAGACACACAGAGAAATATGTCTTTTGTTACAGTTTTGATTTTAAAATGTCCCACAAAGGCCTTATGAGTTCTTAGTGTCAGGGAGATAGCTCATTGATCTAAGTGCCTGCCTGGTAAGTACAAGAATCCCAGTTTGATCCCTGGTACTGCATGTCATACAGGTCCTGTATCAAGCTGGCCACCCAAACGGGGCGTAATCATACATGCCTATAATCCCAGCTCTGGGGAGGATGAGCTGCAGAGCGAGACTTTGCATAAAAGATTTTTTAAAAAAAGTGATTAGATTATGGGGAAACTGTTTTCATGGGTGGATTAGCCCAAGGGTGGGACCAGAGCGGTATCTGCTGAAGGGGGCTCTGTTTGGAGGAGGTGAGTCCCTGGGCATGGGACCCAGAAGAGCTCCCCTTCCTGATTCCACTGCCCTCTCTACGCTGCCTGGCTTCCCTTCCATTAGCAGCTTTCCTCTGCAGGTTCTTCCAGTGCACATTTCTGCAGTAGGAGTAGCCAACCAGGTCCTAAAGACATGAACCAAAATAGGTCTCTCCTCTGTTAAGTTGTAGATGCTGGAGGTTATTTTTTCCCCCCCAGTAACCAGAAAGTGATTAAAATGCCCTCCAAAGTCACATCCCAGGGATGCGCATGCTATGACTGACCCTACCCTTTGAACAGCACATGCAGCTGTGAGCCAATTGATGGATTAATCCACTGATTCCAATCGTAACTCCAAAATCAAAGGCCTTCCAAAGGCCTCTGAACACCTGTGGCTTTGTCGGGGTGGGGTTGGGGGGTGGGGCATCTGTTTAAACCACAATAAACATTCACTTGCTGAGGTTCCTCTGCCACCTTGTTGTCTATTTTTCTCCTGCCTCAGCAACTGTACTTTCCCTCTCCATCTGCTGGCTCTTTTTCAGCTTTCCAAGATCTCTAATGGAGGGGTCCCCTGAGCATCCGTCCTCTGCCCTCACCTTATCCATGTTTACACTTGCTTCTCCTGTGCCTCATTTGGTTCCACAATGTAGAATGTCATCTATATGCTGATGGCTCTCAAATCCATATTGTTAGCCCCGACCTCAACCTTCTACCTCCACCAGCCTATTAAGTACCATCACTTGCATGTTTAGCAGTCATCTCAGTGTGGGATAAAGCAAACTGATGATTCTGCAGTGACCTCCAAAGTCACCTCTGCTTTAAGACTTGCCTCTATCAGAAATTTGATCCAACCTCTCAATCGCTTGCCAGGGCCAAAATCTAAGTCACTCTTTATTTGTCACTTTCTCTTACATTCAATGCACACTAATTCCTATAGCTTTTACTTCAAAAAATATATTCGTATTTGATCATTTCCTCCAGTCTAGAATGGTGAAGCCATACCCATGAATTCAGATTTTTATTCTTTCACTTACTGACTACAAGATTATGTGGCTTTGTGCAAGGTAGTGCCCTTTCTGGGGCTCACTTTCCTCCCTGGTAAAATGAAGATGATAACTACAACTACCACCACTATATGAAATTATTACGAAGATCAAAATAGTACATATAAATGTATTTAGAAATTAGCATGGGGCATAATAAGCTCCACATAAGGGTCTGCTGACATGTCACTATTCTCCAAGGCTTTATAGAATCTGGCCCTATCCTATCTCTCTAAACTCATCTTCTAAGTTTTAAATCTTATTGCTGCTATCCCAGGACATAGTCCTGACTTCTGTTCCTCTGACTTGTCAAGCCTTCTGTCATCTTCAAATAAGCTTTCATGTTGTAGTTTCCTCTTTCTATAAAGGTGTTTTCTGGAATAGAACTGTTTTTTTCATATTATTTACATTGCGATCAAAAGGCCTAGTAGCAGAGAACTTCTTAGGTAGATAAATTCCTCACTCATTTCTATTCCTTTCCTTGAGAAAAGTGCACAAAGGTTTATTTTGGCTCCTGGCTTTAGGGGCTGCAGTCCATGCTCACTCAGCTTCATTGCTTTTGGGATGATGGTGAGGCAGAGGGTCATCCTAGGGAACATGGGTTGTAGCAAATCTGTCCACGTTTGGTTACCAGGGAGCAGAGAGACTGGTGTAGGGATGCTGCCAGTGGTCCACTTCCTTTGATGAGGCCCCACCTTCAAGTGTTTCATTGCTTCCTAATGTTACCAGCAAACTATGAATCTGTCACAGGATTAATTCACTAATGAGATCAATGCTCTCATGATTCAATGCCCTGTGTTTTGGACCAATGTTCATCATAAGATTCTTTCAGAGATATTGCATTTCTAAATTACAACCCTCTACTCCTACATAATCTACTCTTTATTATTCACAGGCACTTATTTATCCACTTATTCATTTGCTTATTTGTTATCTAAGATGTGTTTCTTGTCTCTGCCCACTAGATCAGGACCATAAAAGGTGAACTGACCCAGCACTTTGGATGGCCTTTGGCTTATAGATGGTACTGACTAATGAGTTCTATATGACTATGATGTACAGTCAGGTTTGACTATTTTAAACTACCTAGCTTTAAACAAAAATGATAGACTAATAAAATGTTTATGCTTAACACTTTGTCATACTTTCACAGAGGTATAATTTAGGAGAAAAAGCTGTTTTTACCTGAACATATTTAATTGCTATTTTTTCTGCACAAAAAGCCATTCCTGTAAGGAGGTCAATTTCTCCTCACCTAGAGGCTATATCTAAGGCATTAACACTTATTTGGTGGCTCAGAATTCTCCAACAATCTTAGGCTGGTTCTTTGGTTCATTAGAGTGTGGCAATCAGAGATATGGTGGTGTGAGGAGTGAGCAAAGGAAACATGCAGTTTGGCTTGGGTCAGGTATGGAGTGTGCATGCCTCCAGGGAGAAGGCTGCTGAGACATGGGAGGCAAGCAAATCTCCCACTGCAGGGGACATGCTATGAGCCACCCAGGGGCAGGAGGCAGATGCCCAGCAGTATAGAACAGGAAAGACTCAAGATGAAGCCATGGATGCTTTAGAGTGGACCTGTGAAGATGCCCCAAGCACGGGCATAGGGAGGTTGGGAGAGAGGAACAGCCCTTTTACAGAAGACTACTGTGACATAGTAGTGAGAATGGGGAGCTGCTTTCCACAGTCCGGTAGTAAGTAGTTTCTGAACCAGAAGCCTCGAAAATCCGAACTTTAGAGACAACCACAGAGGATATGGCACATTGACATTTAAAAGTTCAAAAATTTGCAAGTGGCATCCAATCACCCATATGTGACCCTATATCACAAATATAAAATACACTGAATGACCTCAAGCAGAAGGTAGGGCAAAATGAGAATTCCCACCAAGGAGAGGTCATGGCTGAGTTGTGAGGGCAAATGGCCAACGGGCTCTCCCTGGCAACTCTCAACGAAGGAAGCAACATTCTCAGCAGGGAAACAGCTGCAAAAGGAAGGAAGAAGTGTGTGTCTGGGATTCTCCTGGGCACTGGTGTGACTGCTAGTCCTATGTCCTCCGTAGGAGGTAAGTGTCTTCAGTAGTGACGTATTCTGATGAGCCTAGAAATGGGGAATGATGTAGAACAAACCCATAAAGCAAAGCGTGTAGACCCGAAGAGTGCTGCCTAATGGCTGGGGGAGAAGGAAGAGGTAGGAAAGAGCTGCCAGGCTCTAGAGCAGGCAACTGAGGCTCAAGCGGAAAGAGGCTACTGAGAAGGTCTAGAAGACAAAGCACGGAGCAGAAGCAGAGTTACATAAAGAGGGACGGCTATAACCCCACGTTCTGTGAAGGATGGGAGTGTAGAAGACTCCAAAAATGATGTCACTCTTCACAAGATGGGTACCAAGAAAAGACAGGGGATTGCAAGTTGAAGGCAACTGGAAAGCAGTCTCCAGATATGACCCTGAGAAGCAAAAGCCCTGGACTAGTAATAGTAGACTTTCCTCAGGTTGGGGGACAAGATATCTGGGAAATATGTTCCTAATTCTTGAAGTCAACTCTTCTCTAATATAATTTATGTCATTGTGGACAAATATGGATGACTAAAAATTGCTGTCATATTAACCAAGAACGTAATATTAGAAGCAGACTCTACATTTCCTTTTTTATACCTTCTTTGGAACAGTTTTGGAAACAGAAACAAAAGAAGCATTTTTAGCACCACAAAAAATATTTTCTTTCTGTGTCCTAGAGCACTGGAGGCTGAAAAATTTAGGTATACACATATGGATGTTTAAAAAACACAATGGTGGTAAATTTTGCTTTTCTAAAATCTCACTATATAACATTCTATCTTGACAAAGCAATTTTGATACATTATGGCTAATTCCCCTGCAATCTCTCAAAGGAGCATTTTGCTGAATTACACAAACCTACATGGGACTATGACCAACTTTAATAGCAGTCTGTCAAAATGAGGTTTCTATTTTCCCATAACAGTTTTTAACCTATGCAAGAGAACCTGAATACTGAAAATAAGTAGTCAATTAAAAGCTAAAATTGAGCAGTGTGTAAAACTGACATGAAAACTAAATTATATAGAACTAAAAGATAGATTTCATATAATAAAATGGATACATAATCTAATAGAAGACTGCAAGATATAGGTGCTATAGTTAACAATATTTAGCAAAGAATTTTAGAAAACAAGCAATGATCCTTCAACTACAGGAAATTAACTTAGAAAATAAAATTCTTTGTGAGCTGAAATTATGGGCTTAATGATACTTAAAGATATCATTCATTGTACCCAGCTAATACTGGGTGAAGGGGCCATTGCCCAAAGGGTAAAGCTCTATACCGTGGAAGGAAAAAAAAATACGGGCTTCTTTTTCACTCTGAAGTTTATGAAACATTTGCTGCCAAAGACATTTTTTTAAATATCTCAATAGCTCTTAGCATGATTAAATAAAATGTTCTTCACAAACTTGTCTCAATGAGCCAAAGTGAGAACAATTTTCACTGTAATCATAAATAAAAACTAACAATTTAATACATGTAATGTTAACTCATTTCTCCCTCTGAATGCAGCTTTGGACCAAAGACAAGGCAGGAATTTCTTAAAACTCTCAAACAGTGAACTCAGTGTTCTTTGAGAAGGTTTTTCTAGCTCTGTCCAATGAGTATTTGTAAAAATGACAATCTATAAGAACCACTGGTGAAACAGCCGAGTCCTGCCCTTTCTCAAGGGGAGCTCTTCCAGGTGGTGTCTGTCTGACACCAGCTGGTCACCTGCCTGCCTTCAGTCACACATGTTTAGGTTAGATGAATGCTTTATTCATCATTCTTCTATTAATTACTGTATTCAGATAAATAGAAAACAACATGTAAGAATGAGTAGCACCCTTGGAGTGAGCTGACCAAAGAGACCAAACACAAGGGAACAGTTCCTATCAAGCTAATAACTCATTTAACCTTCTTTTCCTGTCTGCGAGGTTAATTACTATTATTATTCCTCATTCTGCAAATGAGGCAACAGAGACAAAGATAGATTAGGCAACTCTGACAGTTCCAAAGCAAAAAGCAAAAAAAAAAAAAAAGCTGTACCGAATGCAATCAAAATCTTGAGAATCTGGGTGCAAAGATCATAAATGTAAGCACATTGCATACTTTGTGCTATTCGTGGGAAAACACTAGAAAGTAAAAAAATATTCACAGTAAGGTATCACTGGGGAATCACAGCAAAGCTGCACAAACCAAGCACAGAGCACGAGACCTCATTTCTTATCATTTTTCTTCACATTACATGAGTTTTCATGATTCTATAGCAGTTATGGTAAAGCTATGTTTATACATTACGGACGAAGACTGCTTATACATTTCTGGGAAATAGAGCAACAAGCTAGGAAGGAAAGTAATATTATTGTGTAGTCTTTCAGTATGTGGAACTGACTCAATAAGTGGGAACTACAGTATGCCTGAGAACTGCTGGAAAGTTCAGGAATTAACACATGAAATGACATCCCATTGCACTAGGTGATACGATACACAAGTGATTTTCACTATTTCGAAGGACTGTGGTGCTCCCAAAATCTCTTTAAATGATCCCTTAACCTAACTTTAACTCTACTTTTATATGCCTTATATATTGAACTATCTACATGACTTTTTTAATGAAAAGGTTCCAACTCGTGACATGAATGCATGTTGTAGACATTTCTATTATCATCTTTGCATACTAACAGATAGAGTTTATTCATCCACATAGTCATTCATCTTCTCAGGTATTAGGAAAACATAGTGGAGCTTCACACAGCCCCATGACTCAGGAGCATGCCATTTTAGGCCTTGATCTAATTTGAGTGCCAAAATGAATTAAGATGAATTATTGGCCTATGTCCTCCTGTTAAGGCAATGTAATCATAGCCAGTGTGCTTAGCTCCTTTCAGGGTTGCAAATTTTAACTTTTTGTTTATCATCCGCAAAGGAATCTCAATGGCAGACGCTTGATTGTATTAGTCTGAAAGAAGTGAGAAAGGAAGATTTATGCTCACTTAAAGCCAGTGCCAATAAAAGCAGGGTACTGCTATTTTTCTTTAAACGTGCAAAAATGGTTTCATTTCTTACCTCCAGAGCCTTCAATCTTTCTAAGAGCAATTTGGTTCTTTCTTTGCCCTCATCTGTACTGCTGCTCTCACTCCTCGAATCCTCATCCACCACTGTGCGAAGATCGTCCAGAGGTTCTCTGTGCTTTCTCTCCTCTGACCGTTTTTCCTGACGAAACAAAGAATTATTGTTTTCATTAATCTCTAACTGAAAAACAAGAACTGGTTTAGACCCTAAAAGCTTGGAATTTCTCTACTGCATTTGCATTCTTTTCAGATGTGAATTAAAGAAGATTTTGATGAGTAAATTCTGATTGATGCTTGCATCAGTAAACAGTTTACTGCTTTTACTTCATCCTGGTGGTCAAACCCACTGAGTCCAGCTGGAGAAGGGACAAACACAGCAAAGCCTGGTGGAGGCATTCAGTTAATCCATTTTTATCTGCACAATGGACTCAGCTGTGCTTTAAACCAGAGGAGAATACATTGACTGTGGTGCCTTGATTTGTGAAAGGTCTAGTGCCTCAAAAATATGATGGACATATAACTATTAATTTAAGGAAAAAAACTTTCCTGAAATATTGAAATAGAGAACTCAGAACTCTAAGCAGCCACAATTTAGTTCTTTCTTCTCACTAAGGCTTTTAAGGACCCCTTCATACTTCCTCCAACCCTTCAGGTTTTGCAATAGAGCCTTGAGGCAGAAATAAAAGTGTTATCTTGTCTTGCCTCCCAGTTGGAAGCTCTTCATTCAGCTTTATGTCTGGCAGCTTTTGGGAAGTTGAGAAGTGTTAATTTGAGACTCATGCTTCTCTCTTGTCTTCAAGGGAAGAAAAAATGTCAAGAGGATGTCATATGAACAAAATAGGATCCGCTGTGTGGTTCCTTCGAGACCCTTGCTCCATACAGCCAGGTGAAATCATTCCTTGATATTGTTCATTCCAAACAAACCCTGCAGAAATCCTTGCTTTAGTATAGTTGCCTGCCAGCTATCTGGGCTAAAGTGGATTGTCACTGGTGAGAGACTTTTTTATATTTAGTACTGAGACAAGACCATTTGCAAATGTAAAAGAAAAAATAATCTGTACACTTAAGGGACTCACACTGTCTACTTTGAAACAGCATAAAGAGACAAAATGAAGTTTTCAAGGTACTTGAGAGGCTCCAAAAGTATTTTCAATTAATTTTGAAAATGCTTTATGAAGTATGTAAAAAAACCTCTTAATTCACATGTACATCAGTATATAATCCTAAGCATGCATGTAATATATAATATAACATGTAACATATAATATATAATACATATTATATATAATGATAGAGAATACAGAGACAGGAAACTGGGATCCATAGTAAATTTTTTGTGCAGATTTTATAATTTATCCTATCATCTCTTTATATATACACAGTCATAGTTCCTTATGAGGCCCACAGATATATACTCACACACAGAGTTCACCTGTAATCACTATCAAAGGAGGTGTGAGTTCAGCTAGAAAAATGTAGGGTAAGTTTAAGGTACACATGCATAGGGCAGGAAACAAACTAAGACTATGGCAGCATTTGTAAAGCTTTGAATCTTTAAGCTTTGATTACACTCACTCATTCGTTTCTTCTTGAAAGCAAGAAGTACATTGTTTTCTTAAGATTTGGGATGAATGTAATTAATCACTAAATTTGGATTTTAAAACAAATTTGTTATTAAAGTATAATTTTATGCTCTTAATGCATACTACAGGTTTTCACTGCTGTCTCAGCAAATTATACTTATATTTTACACACACTCACACCTTGTAATCTGTAGTAATTAGGATTCCACTGCTGATTACACCAAATAAAATCCACTGATATGGGGAATAGGAAATGGAATCTGATAGCTATATTCTATATCTGTTACTTACTTTGATAATTTGGCAAACGACTGTGGATAAACTGTTTGATTGTACTAAGCCTTTGCTTTTTGTCTCCTAAACAACACTAATGTCATACAAAAAGTATGACTGAAAAAATATACTTAACTCTTTACTAATTTGGCAAATGACTATAGATAAACTGATTGTACTAAGCCTTTGTTTTTTTGTCTCTGAAACAACACTAATGCCATATACAAGATATGATTGAAAAAATATAGTAAATGTCTAAACTAAGATAATTATTGTAACAAAAGACACATTATCATCAATCCTTCTCAAGACATGCCCTCTCACTTCATATATACATACATACACCATCATT
Source organism: Myocastor coypus (assembly GCA_004027025.1). NCBI lineage: Eukaryota > Metazoa > Chordata > Mammalia > Rodentia > Myocastoridae > Myocastor > Myocastor coypus. The sequence continues at coordinate 47,001 of PVJA010007080.1, forward strand.
CTTGCCATTTTTCATATTTTATTACATTTAACTTCATTTTCTTGATTTGTACTTATCAGTACAGGATGTTTACATTCTATGTGGGAAGTTAGGACATGTATATGAAACATTCCCATCTTGATCCCCTCCTTTTTTAGTACATGATTATAGTATATAATGTTCACAATACTTATTCATACAGTAGCTGGCAAATGATACCTCTTAGGTCTTTTTTATCCACTAAACCTCCCCATCTCTTTCCCCTTCCTCCCTCCCTTGATCCCCTTTCCCTTTGAGACAGATCAGTCACCTTACTTGTTGTTACCTATCTGGGAGTTTGCTCTTTATCTGTACTTTGGGAATCTCACATAAGAGAAATCATGGGACACGGAAGCTTGTGTGTCTTACCACACTCCCCATTCCAGTAGCTCTGGAAGTTCCCTAGAATGAGTGTCTTTAGTTGTGCTCTTGTGGCTAGTTTGGTGTTCCATATCAACTCAGAATGTGTAGCTTTCAGGGTCATCTTGAATTTAGGGGAGAATCCAAGTCATCCAACCTTCTCCTGGATGACATCTGGCACCAGCAGCCACTGCATTCTTGGATCTCACCTCAGATAGACATTCATGAAAGATGACAACTAGAACTGCTTTAAAAAGTAGAAGGAATGACAGAGTAAATGAGTTGGAATCAAGGTGTAGTGTGCTTGATGAGGCTTAATGCCATCCGGTTATTATAATTGAAACCAAAATTTAAACATTATGTATTTTGATGACACCTCATACATTCTCATATATACGTAGTCAATTCTAATTATCCTTGGTAGTTATGTTCTATAAAATTGTCAAGAATGCTGAATTAGTGACTATTGAATCATTGTTCCTAGAAGGTAACACAGAGGGTGGTCCCCAGGAGCCCCTGATCACCACAGCCTCATTAACCAATCAATATAAAAGTTTATATCATGTGTTTCTATTAAAGGCATGTGGTTTCATCTATATTATGAACTCACTGCCATTGAAATAGTGAAAGGAATGATAGATTATCCTGAATAAAGCTTAACTAATACATAGTTTTCAGTTAGGCATGTGAGTTAGCACCTCAACAGCTTGGGTGCTTTTTAGAAATTTACTTATTTATTTGTATAGGGTCTTGCTAAGCAGTTCAGAAACACAGTGGGCCTCCTGTCTCATTCTCCCTAATGCTGAGATTATAGGCATGAGACCCTTGCCCAGGGTCCCTGCACTAGCATGTGGTGCTGGGGATCAAGCTCGGTTCCTTGTGCTTGTCAGGCAGGTGCTTAGACCGCTGAGCTAACTCCCTAGCCCACGTGGGTATTATTTTACGCAGCAAACTCACCAAAAGAAGGCCTAGGATACAGAAAACTGAGTGCTAAATGGACTGCAAACAGAACATTTGTGTATTGTATAAGAGGCAAAGCCAGGAAGTAAAATGTTGTTCTGTTCAGTTTTTGAGTTAAGAGTATGACTCTCAGATGAGCCCCCTATTCCAGTGTTCTGTACATTTCCCTGAATAACCATGATAGCATCACAGTGACTGGGTTTGCAGATACACTGAGGTGAATAGACAAATTGGCAAATACAGACCTCCCCAAAATGAAGGCCTACTGTACATAACAAATACATGTAAATATCCAGTAGTGAAGCCTAGACACTATGGTTACATATAATGTGAAACAAATGGAAAAAATTTAAGATCATATATAAAGTATATATGATTATTTGAATTACATGAAATTCAATTGTCATTTTACATAACTTGCCACATAATTTGAAGAAGGAAATGTCAACAATGGTGGTGAGGTTCCTTGGCAAAGACAGGTGAATTACAAAAAGGTGATTTTTTAAAAAATATTTTTAAAAAACTTTATTTATTTACTTATATTATGGCCAGCTCAGCCTACCCTGGGGGTGGGGCTGGTGCAGCATGTGGTGCCGGGGATTGAACTGCAGTCCTTGTGGTTGCCTTAACTTGTGTAAGCAGGTGGTTTAGACTGCTGAGCTATCTCACTGGCCCTGAAAATGTGATTTTTAGAGAGACACTAGGTGACAGCTTGGTCAATGAGATACTGATAAAAGGCTCTACTGGGAGTAAGTTTTTCTTTATTGGTTTATGCGGTAACTAGTTTGATTGTAGCACAGAAAAAAATGTAAGAGTAGTTTAGAAACAGGATTAAAAGGAAAACAAAGGATTACTGGAAATGAGAAAGATTTTGACACACTCCCTTTATTCTTTTATTTAGCCAGAAAAAGTGTACTGAGCACTGACTACTGGTCATTTGCCAAACTAGGTGCTAGAAATATGAAAAGCAAAATAAAGCTTCCAAATTTCACGAAACATGAAAACATCATCTGCTAATGTTTGGAAACATGACAAACTCCAAAGCATAGAGAAGTAATGTAACTGTGGCTAGTGAAGAACATCAAATACTTAGAGAAACAGCAGTCTGGCCTGAGACAAGGTTAGATACAGCAATATCAAAATAAGTCTCCAGGAGGTGGGCCTCTGAGCTGAACCCAAAGGGTGGGCAAGAAGCCCTGGTGCAATGATCTGGGAGAAGAACACCCACACACAACAAGGCAAATGCCCCCTGGGAGCTCTGTTGTCCTGCTGGCCAGCTGAGGCAGGGTCTCTGTGATGGAACAGAGTGACAGCAAGAGGAAGACAAACAGGAAAGCAACCCAGATTCTATTCTAAGTAGATACAGAGGACCAGGAGGCCCAGCAAGGGATCATAAGTTCTGATACATATATTGGGATCACAGTCGGGAATGCTGTCATGGAGAAGGGCTGCAGAGGCCAATGCAGGAGACCTGGACACAGGAAGGTCTAGAAATCAATACATGCAGATGTGGGATCAGCTCTTCCCCAGAGCAGTTCACATAGTAGATCAAATCTATCACAGAAGGTACATCAGATACTTGTTGTCAATGGTCAGCTTTTACACTTTTGGACCTTGCTGTGCTAATTATTGAAACTTTTCAGGTTTGGGGGCTGCATGCAGGGCTGGGGTGGACTGGGTGCTCCTTCTGGTGATAAAATGCTAAGAATTTAGTTACTTGAGAGACAATGCTCAGGCAGGAAGTGTATCAGCACACTTGACGGTAACAGAAATGGAGAACAAAAAAGGCCCTGTGCATTTTGCAAGGAGGTGGTGGTTATTGGGAACTTGAGAGCTCTTTGACTAAAGTGTGACAGTGGTGCCCAAATTGTCTGTGGTTAAGCAAAAAGGGAATAGGAAGAAGAAAATAGAGGCAATTTTCTCGGGTGCTCATTTAAAAGTTTGGTAGGGAAAAAAAAAAGGAAGCATAAAGAATTGTAGCTGAAGGGCATCTCAGAGGCAAGTGGAAACTTTTTACAAGGCAGATAATAGTCTGAAAAGCTAGAGAGGAAGGCGAATCCCAGAAATGGCAGCCAAACTGGGGCTCAAGGAGCAATCCCCACAGACACAGGCAGAGAAGGCAGAAGAGGTAGAAGAGTTGAGTTTTTACTAAAGTAGTTCCCTGCAAAACATCCCTTTACAACTCTACCTCTGTGTTAGTATTTCTTAGTTCTTTGTGTTTAGCGTTGCTCCCCAGAAAACCAGGATTTCTGTACAAGTATATTTATCTCAAGAAACACAGCCTACGCTAGTAAGGAAGTAAAGAAGAGACATGGAAGTAAGAACCCTTATGGGGAATATTAATAAGTGGACAAAACTAAATTCCATGGGAAACTCCATAGGAGGACACACCCTAATGCGATGGGACTCGGAATTGCCCTATCCCCAATGTGAGAAAGCGGAAGTGTTCCTATGCTAACCCTTTACATTCACTGGTTAAGGGCAGCTCTTGGGTATTCACTTATTTCCTGGCATTTCCAGTTTGCCACAGACAGAAATCCATGTACATCTGTCACATAACAGGGCCCTCTGATACAGATACTGCCAATTGGAAGCCAAAGGAACAGTCAGAATGGTTGGGAGATGTGTGTGTGTGTGCACACGTGTGCATACACGCGCACACGGTGGTGTTGGGTGCAGCAGAGGCCCTGGTGACATGCCGAGAGAACGATTTAGATCTATCCCAATGTGATGGGACTCAAGGCAGAATCAAAATCCATGCACTGCCAAGAATAGCCACTGACATTAACACACACTTCCACTTAGAAAGTAAATTTCTCCCCTTATCTTCTTAATTATTTGCAATGAGAATGGTACAGCATAATATGATAATGAGAAAAAGCAAAAACAGAAAAGACACATTGAAAGTGAACAAGTAAAAGATAAAATTAGATGAAGACAAAGATGGAAATATTTGAGAGAAATATGGCCATAGGCAGATCCCCAACTGCCACTTCAGACAGGATAAGTGTTGAATTTATCTTAAATTCATAAAATGATAACGATATTAAAAATAAAAGGTAAAATGTATTTATTTCATCTAAATATACATAACTCATTCTAATCAGTTGCAGTATTAGGAATGTTAGTTGAGAGAGGGAGACAGGAAAAGAGAGCAAGTGAGAAAGGGAGAGAGGCGTAAGGGAGGGAGAGAGGAAAGGAAGAAAGGAGGGATGGAGGGAGAAGGGGGAATTGGAGAGAGAGAGAGACAGAGAGAGAGAATAAGAGAATGAGAATGATATAGAAACTGGAGATGTATGCTTCCCAATAAAGTACATTCTTCTTACAAACTTCTCAAAAAGAAATAGGAAAAATAAAGCAAGTTCACTCGTGAGGATGCCAAAGCGCGAAGAGTATAAGTTTATTCCCGAGGTGACCTGTTTTTATTTTTATGTACTTTAGTCAGCGGTGAATTCTATAAAAGTCAGGCTACCACCTGAACAACTTTAACTCCCCAAATATTTCATATATGGTTGAAGCCATAAGCTTGTTTGCTTTAACAAATACTAGCCAGTACTTAGGAAGCTAAAGATTTAGGAGTTCACTTAGCATTGAAGGCTTTAAATCAAATTTCGCCCTGTTGGTACATAAAGCAGTCCTTAGAGCTGTACGTTTCTCTAAGTGGTAACCAAGGTAATGATTCATCTCCCAGGGAGCTCTTATCTTTTGCTCCTAAGCAGTCAGGTCCATGTAAAATATTATCAGTCAACACAAAGCTCTGGGTTGATCAGGACAACTGAGACAGACCACAGTCCATAGATACCAGCTAGTTCCAGCAGAGGTGCCACAGCTTGTCAGTGACAGCCAGCTACTCTTCTTCTAGAAATTAGTAGGCTTTAAAAAAATTATGAAGGAAAATGACCAAAATGCCTTTCTGCAATACACATAAATGAGTCTTATTCACCTTCACAGCACCGGCTTCCTTTCGCACATCACAGAGAGGGATTCAATAAATGTTTCACGCCACCTTACCTTAATTAAATTAGTGTAGCCATTCAGCAACTATTTGCTGAGCAGCTTCTACATATTAGATGCCAGGACACAATAGTGTACAAATACTTGTGCGCCCTCATCTTACGGGGCCAACTGTGTAGCAGAGGGAGATGGCTATTAATTGCAATGCCACAAGCTTATGGAAAATGACGCTGAGTGTGGGCTGTGAGGAGGAGTTTCAGGTACTTCAAGGAACAGTAAAAGAGGAAGGCATGATGGGGAGGTCAGGGAGGTTTTCCAAGGTTGGGCAGTGATTCCAATGTGAAGTGAGACTTAATCAGGCAATGGTGATGAAATGGGAAAAGCAGGCAATGTAAGTGTGGGAAGAAAACATGACACAGAACTTCTGAAAAATCAGTGTAGCAGAGGAGAATATGAAGCTAGATGGGTAGGTGGGACCAGGACACATGCCAAGGACATTTGTCTTTACCGTAAGGAAACAAGAAGCCATGGGAGAAGTCTTTGGTCTTTTTCATTTTATGAATAGGTGGTGATGACATCAATGAGGTGGCTAGATTTACATTCTCAAACAGCTCCCGAGCTCAGTATTGTGGGAATTAGGGAAGAGTACCAACCTGACTGGCTTTGATATCTCTCTCAGGTAGTGGTGGCAAAACATATGGCTATTTGTTATCACTGAAGGTCTAGAATGCTCCCCATCCCTGACACAGGGGACTGTGGAACATGCTTTGGATGTGTCTGGGTAGCTCTTGTAGGTATGGCCTTCATACCTACATATGGCTGCTTGCCCATTCCTCTGGCTCTCTTCCCTCTTCCTGCTTTCCATTCACCTTGATTTGGGCAGCTTTGACCCCGCACATCCTGCTGTCATGATATTTGTGCATTGGAGCTAGTTAACTACAGAATGAAACAGAGCAAATTAAACTGTGTCAGGCATTTGGCTCACAGGTGAAAAAGTTGACTAATGTATAAAGCAGGGACTAGGAGTGGTACCTAAGCATGACTATGACTATAATTGACTATGTGGGTTACAAGTCTTTGAATCTGGTTTGTCAGAGAAGTCTCTGGAGGCCTGGGGATGCTGGCTAGAAAAGGCCTAATGAGGCCAGAGCAGGATGTGTGATTCTGGTGAGAGCTGAGACCCCCAGAATACTGAAAACAATGTGGACAGTGAAGATTCAAGAGGTTCCCAATGGGGACAAGAATGCTTGGCCACTGGATTGGAGGCCCTGTGTATTACACCCTCACAAAACAAATCTGTCCACATCTTTTTCCATGTCTTGATTGTGTATAAAGACTGATAAAATGTAGCAGTGATGCCAGTGTTCAGGCTGTGGTGGGGTAACATTGGCTGATTTTACCCACATTTACAGGGATAACCTTGAGCAAAAGGCAAGTCTGAAAATTTTGAACAAAATTACAGTTTTGAACAGAAAAAAACTAAACATAAAATTAGGGCTGAAGAGATGCGACTCCTGAAGAGATTAGTGACATTAAACAGAAACCAAGGATTTTATACAAGAAAAATAAGAAAGATGTCTTCAGGACATAACAGGAATCATGAAGACCCAAACTACTCTAGGCTCAAAGGTAATAAAGTCTGCATTGATTGTTTTATTTTATTTTATTTTTGAGACAGGTTCTCACTATGCAGTTTAGGCAAAAGCCTTGAGCTCACTTTTGTAGCCTAGGCTGGTCTTGAACTTACACCAATCCTCTTTGGTGCAGCCTTCAGGCTGTACTTTTTATTTTAAAAAGAATCCCAAGGTTATCTGTTCCAGAAGGGCCTCATATGGAATTAGATAGCTGGAATTCTGAATTATGCACTGTCATTCAGGCATTCAAGAGCTATCTGTAGTTATGGCCCAAGGGGGCTCTGGATATTCTGCGCTGGCACTCGACGTTAGCATTGTTTGTGTGATGATAGTTGTACTAGAATGCAGAATGCAAGAGATGTAGGGCTAGAAAGGTTTCCACTAAGATTTCAAAGGAAGGTCTGGGAGGCCAGGTAGATCATAGAATTATAGCACTGGCTCCTCATTGGCCTTCTTCCCATACTCTGCTCCAGGCTACCATAAACTAAGCATCTCAAGCTCTCTTTATTCTTCTACCATATGCTGTTTTTGTCTTGGAGCCAGCCCACCACTTACTAATGTCTTATGAAAATTAAAGCCCTGTGCCTTTAAGTTGTCTGGGTCAGGTGTTGTGTGAGAAAGATGAGTAATACAAGCGTGGAAGATGGAATTGGTGGGAAAGTGACATAGGGGTAGGGAAAGGAGATGTTACTACAATATTCTAAGCAGGCATGACTGAACTGTGATCAAAATGACAGTCTCACAACATAAGACCTCATAGTATATAAGGCATCTTTAGTTCTGATTATTTAGGATCCAGTCCCTCTAACAAGGATGAATAACATTTCCTTAGTCCAACATTTTCTTAGTCTGAGTGGGCCAACAATCACAGGTATCAGTCACAGAGAGCATTGAAAGGAGTTCTGCTTCCCCAAAATGCAGTTTCCCTGTAATACTGTGGTCCTGATGAGTCATGGTATCTGGAAGTGGGGTCAGTAGTGTTTAGTTTTAGAGACTATGCTAGGTAATAATAATTCATGATGAAGTTTAAGGGCCCCTGGACAAAGATGCCCCAGCACATACAAGAAATCATTTTTAAAAATTAGATATAAACTTTTCAGATTACACATTTAACTTTTATCATTAATTATTAATTAATAGATAATTAATTATACAAACCAATATCCACTGGAGAGTAACAAAGAAGAGCAACCACTAATGTGCATGGGGACAGCAGGTATAAGTCAAATAGACATATTTGCCCATAGCTTGCTAAATACTACTTCAATTATCAACATCAGAAGTTGGCCTGTGCAATGGGAACTTCTCTACCCTAGTGTGATGAGAGGGCCAGGAACATTTCCATTTGAGTTTTGGTACTCCAGGGACCGCTATGCTGTGAATACCTCATTCCATGGAAGTAGACATTAATAATACAGAACTACTCATTATAGCTTCCAGAGCAAACAACACTAAGTTTCTAAAGGGGTTCTATGTCTTCCACAAGGGACAAAATATGTGTCTACCACTTCTTAGAAAGCCCCCCCCCCAACTTATAGAAGGTATGTGCTTGCCTCTTCTTTGCACAAACAATAAGGAGAAATTGGTCCTTTGTTGTCACAAATGAGACAAGAAAATAAGTTCTTGCCAGGATGGGTTCACAACATCTCAACCTAGAAAATGAAAGGGTACAGAAAGAGTGGTCCTTCTGTCTTCCACCCCTCCCCTTGGGGGTGCCACCTGGTCTCACTAAGTTCAGGACTGATGACATAGAAAGCAAGCCAAATTAAGGCAAAGAAAAAGGTAAATGTCATATTTAGACACCTCATTTACCTTTCATTTGATATGATATAGGCATATTTGACTTTGTTATCACCCACCAAGGGTCATTCTGTTCTCATCTAAAAGTTTATTGTCCAGAGTAGTATGCAGCTACATTTCTAGTAAACCTCGCAATAAGTAGAAATAAAAAAATTGCATTCCCTTCTAGTTTAACCAGGTACGTGATTGTTAATTTTTTTTAACAATGTGACATTTTTAAAAACACAATAGTAGCATGTTCCTAATAACTGATACAATGCATATTGTTGTCCTCATAGTAGTTATACAGAGCACAGGATGTAGACATGATAATTTTTCTAGTTAATGTTGGTACAAAAATTTCTTCTCACTGAACAAAGAGACAGTAGTTATACACATAGTCCAGTATTCCATAATCACAATGGATTACTGGCAGAATTGGCACTGTCAGAAGCTATTGATTTACAGCTCTGAATACTAAACTAGCTTTATGTTTTATGCCTTGTGGTTAAACTTTTCAGCTGGGTGGTTAAGGGCAAGTTAAAGCAAGACCTGTATAAGAGAACACGTAACTTTTGTATCTCCCAAGGTCAGTCAAGTTCCCTCAGGATTTACTTTGAAAACATGTACAGTGCTTTGTAGAACTGTTGTCAGTGTCAGCCATCTGGATGAGTCACGGCCATTGCTTGATCAGGTTTCACTCTGTGAAAGCCTGAGAGAATGATTTCTCTCTAGGTGACACTCCTTAGGCACACTAAACATTAACTATCTCTTTCCTCTATGGTTCCATAATCTCCAGGAACAGAAAATGTGGGGAACCATTGAGTTATAGGATATTATATGTCCTATGTCCTGAGCCCTCAATGACCTTGAAGGGCTAGGGCCAAAATATTGGTAATCCTTGTAGCCTTTCCTTTTCTCTAAATTTTGGTCTTTAAACTTACATTCTGAACCCTGCAGAAGAGAATCTTCATGATACTATTACTCTATAACATAGGTACTTGAGCTTAACATCACTGTCTTTCTGAATATTAAAGGTCTTAGAAGTAACTTGGAATTGGTATTTTCCATCAATCATTGATATTCTAATAAATCCCTATACAATGAGACAAAAGCAGTTACACATTTTTGCGCAGACATATAGAAATATAAGTATATATAAAATTGTAGTCAGTCGAGCCTACAGCATTTTTCCTAGTCTCTTGCTCTCATTTAATACCCCTCTTTGTTTTTTGTAAAGTAATCATTTAATTGAGAGTATAGCAGTAACTGAAATTACATTAGAAACAGCACAAATCTAAAAGAAAAGGATGACAGACATTCCAGGCCTAATTTTACTGTTACCCACTGCTATCCTCACTGGGAAAATATTTTGTTGGTTCTTAGGACCATTATCTAATACATCCTGAATACATGTGCATGGTTTTGCTCCTGTCATATTTCCTATATTTGTCGTTTAATGCTTAAGTCCTTGGTTTCCATTCACCTATGTTATGCCTTTCCATTTTAATTTCTTCTTTTGAGTTCTTACAGCAGGAAGACTGTATGATATTTACAAATGTAGGTTAGGTTTATTTCATTTGTGAGTATATGTTCAAGATACATCCACTTATATATGGAGTATCTAGTTTATCATTCTTTGTAGCTGAGTAATATTCCATTGTATAAAATTACCACATTTTTTTCAACCATTCTTCAGATAATGGACATTTTGGTTGTTTCCAAGATTTGGCTATCTCAAATTGTGCTGCTATGAACAAGGTGTACAAATATCACTATGATATGATGTTTTCAGTACTTCTTGGAAAATTTCCTGTATGGGGATAGCTGGATTGAATAGGATTTCCAGTTCTAGTTTTTTAAGGAATTTCCACAATGCTTTCCATAATGATTGCACCAATCTGCACTGCCACCAACAATAGAGAAGTGTTCCTTTTTTCCCACAGCCTCTCCAACATTTGTTGTCAGTTGATTTCTTTATGATAGCCATTCTTTCTGGGGTGAGATAGTATCTAAGCGTTATTTTAATTTGCATTTCACAAATGGATAGTGATGTGAGGAATTTTTTCATGTATTTATAGGCTTGTTGAATTTCTTTCTCTGAGAAGTGTGTGTTCATCTCAGATGCCCATTTCTGGATTGGGTATTTGAATTTTGGGACCCCAGTGGTTTTTAGTTCTTTATAAATTCTAGATAGAAGACCTTTGTCTGAATACTTATTAGTTAAAATATTTTCAAAAATTGTGGGTTGCCTTCTCACTCTGTTGGTCTTTTTTTTTTTTTTTTTTAATGTACAAAAATTTCACAGCCAGAGGAGGTCACAGTTGTTGATGCTTTCAAGTGTTAAACGTGCATTTTGATTTTTGTTCATGAGCTTTTTACCTACCCTGATGTCTTCAAGATTTTGTCTCATTTAATCTTCCAGATTTAGTGTTTCTCTTTTAATATTTAGATCTTTAATCCATTTTGACTTTAGCTTAGTGCATGGCAATAGACCTGGGTCAAGTTTTAGTTTTCGGAATGTGGAGAGCAAGTTTTTCCAGCATTTGTTTAAAAAGCTTTCTTTCTTCCGATAAACTTGTTTGGCCCCCTTGTCAAAAATAAGGCAGATGAGTGTGTTTTTATTCACTTTCACATCTTCTAATCTATTCCATTTTTCCTCCGGTCTATTTTTTGCCAAAATCATGCTGATTTTATCACTGTAGCTCCGTAGTATAAGTTTAGGTCAGGAGTTGTAATGCCTCCTGCCCTATCTTTGTTGCCCAGGATTGTCTTTGCAATCTAGGTCTTTTCTGATTCCAAATTAAATTTAGGAAAGATTTCTCCAGGTCTGTCAGATATGGTGATGGAATTTTGATAGGGATTATATTAAATCTGTATAACAATTTAGGAAGAATGGCCATCTTCACAATGTTGGTGCTTCTTATCTAGGAGCAGGGAATATCTTTCCATTTTCTGAAATCCTCTAGGATCTCTTTTTTCAGAGTATTGTAGTTTTCACTGAATAGACCTTTTACCTCTTTAGTTAGGTTAATTCCTAAGTATGTCTTTTCTCTTTCTTTCTTTCTTTCTTTCTTTCAGTGCTATTGTGACAGGTATTTTTCTCTAGTTTCTCTCTCAGTGTGCTTGCTATCTGTGTAGAGGAATGCTATTGACTTTTATATGTTGGCTTTGCATCCTGCTATGCTACTCTATTTGCGTGTTATTTCTAGTAGCTTCTTGGTGGAGTTTTTTGGGTCTTCCAAGTACATTATTGTATCATCTGAAAGTAATGATAATTTAACTTCTTTTTTACCTGTTCTTATTCATTTTATTTCTCTGTCTTGTCTAATCGCTATAGCTAATGATTCCACAACTACATTGAATAGGAGGGGCGATAGAGGACATCCTTTTCTTGTACTGGATCTGATAATAAAAGACCAGCTTTTCTCCATTTAGAATTATGTTAGCCATTGGACTGTCATATATAGCTCTTAGATTGAGGTAGAGGCCCTCTATTCCAATTTTCTGTAGGACTTTGAACATGAATGAATTTTAGACTTTGCGAAAAGCCTTTTCTGCATCAATTGAGATGATCATGTGATTTTTGTCTTTGGCTCTGTTGATATATTGTATTACATTTATAGATTTGCATATATTACACCAAGCTTGTATCCCTGGGGTGAATCCTACCTGGCCATAGTGTATAATCTTCTTGATGATTTGATGTATTTTATTGGTGAGGATTTTACTGAGGAGTTTTGCATCTATATTCATAAGAGAAATTGGCTTGCAGTTCTCTTTTTTAGTTGTAATACTCTAGGAAAGATTTCGGGAGGATTGTTTCCTTTTCAATTTCACTGAAGAGTTTGAGGAGCATTGGGATTATATCTCTTGTAAATTTCTTGTAGAATTTAGTGGTGAAGGTGTCAGGATGTGGACTTTTCTTTGTTGGTAGACATTTTATTACATTATGTATTGCATGAACTATTATTGGGTTATTGAGAGTTCTTAGATCTTCTTGAGGCAGTTTTGTTTCTAGGAATCTGGCCATATCATCTGTGTCTTGAGTTCTGTGAGAGTAAACGTACTCAATGTAGCTATTAATGATCTTCTGAATCTCTGCTGTGTCTGTAGTAACTTCACTCTTTTCATCCCTTATTGCTTGAATTTGAATTCTTCCTTTCCTCTTTTTGATGAGGTTAGCTAGGGACTTATCTATTTTCCTTAATCTTTCAATGAATTAGATTTTTGATTCATTACTGATTTGCACTGTTTTATTTGTCTAGATTGAATTAATTTCTACTCTAATCTTTATAATTTCCTCCCTTCTTTGGGCTTTGGGTTTCATATGCTCTTCCTTTTCTAATAGGTGCTGTGTAAGAGTTTTTATATGATCCTGTTCTGTTTTTTTAATGTGTGAGTTCAGAGCCATAAATTTTCCTCTAAGTATTGCTTTTATTGTATCTGGTAGGTTGTGTTTGAATTTGCATGAAATTCTAAATATTGTTTAATTTATTGTTTAATATCATCTGTAACCCTCTGGTTGCTGGGACAAGTATTGTTTAATTTCCATGTATTTCTGGGTTTCTTATGATTTCTGTTGTCATTTATTTCTAGTTTCAGTGCATTGTGGTTAGATAATATGCATGAAATAATTTCTGTTTTCTTGTACATACTTAAACATGAACTAGTATGTGATCTATTTTGGAAAATGTCCCATGTGTACCTTAAAAAAACGTGTACTCACAAGTGGTTGTGTGGAACACTCTGTGTCCACTAAGTCCAGTTGTTCCAAGTTCTGATTGAGTTCTATAATTTCTTTGCTAATTTTTTGTCTGCTTGACCTATCTTTTTGGGATAAAGGGTTGTCAAGATCTCCTGTTAGATTGCGATATTGGATATTACATTTTTCAAGTCCATTAAGATTTGTATTATATAAATTGGTGTTTCTGTATTGGGTTCATACATATTTATTAGTGTTACCTTTTCGTCTTGAACTTTTCCCCTAACCAGTATGTAATGGCCTTCTTTATTTCATTTTATCATTTGGGTTTGAAATTTAGACTGTCTGCAAACAGGATTGCTACCCCTACTATTATTTTTAAGGTGTTGGGCCATGTAGTATTGTTTTCCATCTTTTAACTTTTAGCCTATGGGCTTCTTTATGAGTTAAGTGTGTTTACTGTATATACTGTGTTGTTGGATTTTGCTTCCTTATCCACTATGCAGTCTATTTCTTTTAATTGGAGAAATGAGTCCATTTACTTTGATGGTTATAATTGAAATGTATTAACTTATGATTGACATGTCTTTTACTTCTCCTATTTACTCCTTTTTCTCCTGTTTAACTGGTTGCCCTATTTGGTGAGTTCTTTCTCTTCTTATTTGTGGAGTTTGGGTGACTTTAGTCTCCCTCTAAAATACTTTTTAATAGTTTGTGTAGGGTTGGTTTTGACACCATGAAATTCTTTAGTTGTTCCTTATCGTGGAAGTATTTCACTGCATCCTCATATTTGAAAGAGAGTTTTGCAGGGTATAGCATTCTGGGCTGAAATTTCTTTTCATGGAGGACTTGAAGCACTCTGCTCCATGCTCTTCTTGACTTCTTGGTTTGTGAAGAGAAATCTGCCATTATTCTGATGATTTTTCCTTTAAATGTGATCTGTTTCTTTTCTCTAGCAGCTATTAGTATATTATTCTTTTGCTGGATTTCTGGGATCTTGACTATTATATGTCTGAGTGTGTTTTTAGTGTGGTTGATATTGGTTGGAGTTCTGTATGCTTCAGTTAGCTGAATGTCCGATTGTTTTCTCATATTTAGGAAGTTTTCTGCTATTACTTCTGCCCACATTCTTTTTATATTATTTGTGTCAACTCCTTCCTTATTGATTCCTATTAATCTCATGTTGTTCATTTTTACATCATTTTGCAGGTGTGGAATTATTTTTTACTGCATCCTGGTTGTTTTTAAGAGATCCTTTCTTACCTTGCACTAGCTGCAACTACGTCTTCAAGATCTGACACTCTGAAACTCTATCTTCACTTTCATTCATATTGTGTTGCCAGCTTGTGATTGAGATTTTATGTTCTTGTATATCTCTCTTTCAAACTGTTTCATGAGATCTATTTCTTTTCTATATTGCTCATTCAAGGATTGAATCATTTTTCTAGTCTCCTCTAATTTTTTTATCAATGTCTTCTTTTTTTTTTTTTGGCAGGACCGGGGTTCAAACTCATGACCTTGCACTTGCCAGGCAGGCACTTGCGCCACAGAACTATCTCCCCAGCCCCCTATCCTTTCTTTTTCTACTTCAAAATTATCTCACCTCTCATTTTCTCTCTCCCTTTCTGCAATTGTTCTTTTACTTCAGATGCTATGAATTTAGAGATGTCTTTTTTTACTTCAGAGATTATTTCTCACCTGAGTTCCTCTATACTTCTGTGCAGCTGTTTTACTTCAGACTCAAGTAATTCAAAGATTCTTTTATTTTTTCAGAGTTTATCTCCAACCCGTGTTCCTCTATATATTTCTACATTTGTTTACTTCAGATGCTACTAATTCAGTGTTTTTGGCTCCATGATTCCCATTTTCTTTATGGTGGTGTTTCCTGTATTTGTTTCAGGTGAGTTCAGGACCTAAGATTTCATTTTGCTCCTTGTCTGTATCATTCTGTATAGCAGTGATCGCTGACCTTTGGTGCAGAACTTTGGTGAAGTTATGCCGTTAGCACCTACAGAAATTTGGGTCTGGACATACCAAGTTTGGTCTTTTGCAGATGTGCTTGGCTGTGTCTGCCTGCTGTGCTCAGCTTTGTCCTGCTGCAGCTTCTGGAGGAGAGCTTGCTGTGCTTCTCTGGCAAGATGCTCAGCTCCTGGGTTAGTTGGTAGGGTCTGACCTCCAGCCTCTCTGCAGGGAATTTTCCTGCGGGGCTCCACAGCAGGTGCTGGAGCTGGGTTCTGTGCCAGGTACAAGTTCTGGTCACACAAGTGTGCAGGCCTAGTGTTCATGCCTATGTGTCTGCCGCTTATGAGCTGTGGGTTGGGGTGGAGTTCTCATGGTGGTGCAGGCTGAGAGGTTGCACCTGTGCACCCACTGGTTGGTCTGTCAGTTGCGGCTGCTAACGGCAAAGGCTGAGTTCTGCTGGGAGTGCAGCGGGCCAGAGGCCGAGAGGTTCCACCTGCATACCTGCTGGTCAGTGTGTCAATTGGTAGGGGCTGTTGTGGGCAGGAGCTGAGTTTCGGTGAAAGTGTGGGGTTGGGATGGGGGTGTGGCACAGGGGGAGAGATTTTACCTGCACACATGCTGGTCAGTCTTTGCATCTGCTGATTGGCTGGGGCTGCTGCACACCTACCAGCTGCTTTACCAGTTGGTCTGGGCTGCTGAGGGAAGAGGCTGAGTTCTGGTGGAAGTGTAGTGCAGCTGCAGGCAGAGAGCCTATTCCTGCACACTTGCCAGTCACTCTGTCGGTTGGTCAAGGCTGCTTAGGTATGTGATTTTTAATAATGACATACCATTTCTTTCTTTCAATAACTTCACTGGTCAAATATAATGCACACATAATAATTCAAAGATCTCCCTGGTTTTAAATTTGTAAGATTTTTATCAGTTGTAAAAATTCAAAATCAGAGCATAAGTACTTATAATACTGCCAAAGACTGAGGATTTCTAATACTGCCATTAATTTAGGTTTGTGAAGAAGATTCCATGAATAATCAAACTCTTTTTCCAGAAGGTATTTCTTTCTTCCTGCTAACACAAAATTCTTTAGGCTGGTAGTCCTAGATTAAAGTTTTACCCAGCTCATCCTTTGCATTTAGCCTGTAAGAAAAAATGAAGAGCCTGGGGAGCAACACCAAGTGAGGGTTTTGTGTATGATTCTGTTAGCCCTCCCAGGAAATCATGCTCAACGTAAATCCTCTAGGAGGGCATTTGCTTATGGGAGAATTAATTCCAAGTGTCTCTTCCTTGCAAAGTTTTTTAAAATATAGGAAACTCCCTTAGCTGTTTTTATTCTTATTTTCTTAGCTTTGAGTGTGAGCACAAAGTCTATGCATATATGCTGATGGCACTAATAGCTGTGCTCGGCTCCAGCTCATTCATTACCTTCTGGTGGGGACCATTCTTATCTCCTAATACAGCGAGGAAAAAAATATCCTCAAGCACTTGTAGCTTTTTAACTTGAAGACAGAAAAATGAAATTATGGGAATATGAAGAAACATCCAACTGTAGGATAGTAGTCAACTGGAGAAGTTGAAAAAGAATTTTATATTTTTCATGCTGAATATGCAACCGTGTGTGTTAAATCTACTTCCTAATTCATAGTAAAACTACTACAAACTATAATTTAGGACCAATATACTGTAGAAAATAGGTTGACATGAAATAAAGTTCCTTCTGGAACACAACGGATAATAAATAGCATCTAATATCATATGACAGCTCGGAGTCAAACTATGCGAGATCACAAGTCCAATTTTATACAGTTGCAGTAACAGGCATACATGGCAAATGTTCCAGATCTCTTTTATAGACAAGGAAATAAGCTTAATGGATATTAAGTAACCTACTTAACAGTAAGTAGCCGAGCTGGAATTTAATATAGTTTTGATTTCAAATGTCAAGTTCTTTCTACAGGCTCAGTGCCTTCTTTTGGAATTTTGCTATTCATCTATATATCTCTCCTTGATGGCAATTTTATCTGAGAATCTGAGATCTTTATCCACCAGTGAACTATGTTACTGACAGGCAGCATCTCTTCCAAGGCTCCCAAGATGTTTCTCCATAAAATTAGTGATTTTATCAGAATTGTTATGTCTGGCCTCAGATCACTGTTAGCAGAACAGGTTTAACAAACCACTAACACTTCCAAGGTTAATGGGGGAACCAATTAGTTCAAAACATAAATATTCACAATAATAAGAGCTGCAGGGAAACCCAGAGTGGCCAGTTAAATGGCTGACGGCCACTCCAGTGCACTCTGGTTGCTTCAGCTTCTTTGATTTATTTACTCATTTGTTTTCTGGTGGTGGAGAGGGTGTGCAGAATATATTATCACTTTAGATAGCACTTCAACAAATACCATAACAACGTTCCCGTTCTGAGGGATCGCTAGCAGGTTTTGTTCCTCACTAGCATACTAAATTTTAAAGCAGGGGGAAAATAGCGTCAGATAAATCACAGGATTTTAAAAGAACATCCCAATTTGTTCACAGTTTAACATTGCTACTGTCAGGCAAAACATATAAGACTCTTCTTTTTCATCCCTGGATTTGACTCACAAAGTGAACTAAGCACATAGTAAAATCTCCAAGATTAAGTGTGTGTGATGGATAAGTGAACAAAGTGTTTTCTTTCTGTCTCTGATACGAACCCACAACCACAGGCACATCAATCCACATGCACTTCACATTCTTCTTCACTCAAAATGCTCCTCAATATTGCCAGCTCTCTTGCACATTGAACAGATCTGCAGAGTTACATTAATAAATTCTCCGATGATGCTTTTATTGCCTGTTCTATCTATCAGCAACATTTATTTCCTTTAAAGAAGGTTAAATTCTAAAGGCATTTTACATAAAGGGAAAGTGTGATGTGGAATACACTGGAATAAAAAAATAAAGTGAGCCGGTTTCATTAAAGGTATGCTCCAGATGGCTTGATATCTAAAAGTAACAAAAAGAACTCAGGTTTTCCTAACCCATGGATGGTTGTAGAGACATATTTGGGCAGAGAGAGGCCAACATGATATACAGATGGGGAATTATATGTAGATAGTCAGTGGTTGTACTTAAATGCTTGTATGAAGGTTAAAAAAACCTCATAACCTAAGGTCAAAATTTGTAATTCCAATTCAGTCTTACCCGCAATTCAGTTTTCTGAGAGAATTCATAGGCCAGTGGAGCCAAACAGCTTTTGGACAGAAGCTAAGCTCGAGGCCTGGGCAATGGCTGGCCCTGTCATACTGGCAAGTCCATCACTGACTTGCTGAAGGTATGTGGAGTGGCCACAGGATTGCTGTCTTTTGTATACATGGACAACAAGCATCTGTCTGAGAACCTGGAGGGCATCTGAATTTAAATCAAATTCGATCAATTTAAAATTTTCTAGCCATCTTGGTGCAAATGCACAAGATTGGAGGTCACTATAGTAAATCAAATAAATCAACTACAGCAAGAGAACTACTACATTGGTTCACTTAGATGTGAAATTTAAAAAGATGAACTGAGAAGGAGAGTGTAAACCGGTGTTTATCCAGGGTGATCAGAGAACATAAGGATTAGAAATATGCTGGTCAGAGAATATAAAAATTTAGGGAGCCAGAAGGAATAAAATCATTAAATCTATTGTATATCGAGGTAATCATAATTAATAATAGCATATTATGTACCTGAAGATTGCTACATAAAGATTTTAAGCGTTCAAACAAGAAAAAAGTAAATGAGATAATATATATGCTAGTTAGCTGGACTTCGCATATAGGTAGATAATCACAAACAATTTTATCAGATAAATTTTTTTAGAAGTGAAATAAAATTCCACCTTATTGTTCCCCAAAATATACATTACCAGTTGGCTAATATGTGCTCAAATACTTGTTTTTAAAAATATGGTCAACAAAGAATCCTTTTTTATGTGTAGCGGTTTCTGGCAAAGAAATATTTATGAATCTTTTGAGTTTCTTAGTCTGAACTGATGGGCAGGAAACTAATTCTACTAAGAAAGAATTCTTTTCAGTATTTAAATGTATAGTAATGATGATGACATTACAGATTTTCCTTGACTTACGATCACTAGAGTTAATAAGCAATTTTTTGACTTTATAATAAAGCAAAATGTGTATTTAACAGAGTTTAACTTGGGCACAGATGCATAAGGCCTGATACTCTAAGAGGCTAATACAGAAGGCTCACAGTTCAAGCCAATTTTGGTAACTCAGTGAATTAGAAAACTCTATTTGCCTCCAACATCACAAGCTTCACTGGTAGCCCACTACAATTGCAGAACATTTGACTGTGTATGTATCTGCTTCCTCTTAGTCCAAAGAGAAATATATTCTCCCCCCCTTTTTTTTAAGCAACATCAATAGGGAGGTGGGTCATGCCCACACATTGTACTCTGTAGAACAATTGTGAGGACAATATGCAATATGTCAACTTCCAAAGAAAAGAAAGGGGAAAAGAAAAAAAAAAAGTAATGTTGATTTAGAAGGGTAAATGTTTAATTGTTTGATCAATCTTATATACCTATATGTATTAATCTAAACTGATCTGATGATGAAAATATGTAATATAACCATTGTTAAATTTAAACAACAAAAAATATTAAATAAAAAAAGAAAACTATTTGGATAAAAATTTTTAAAAAGATGGGGGATATACTCAGTGTAGAAGCCTTGGGTTCAAATGTTAATTGGTCCATCCACACACTCATCCATCCATCCATCCATACATCCATCCATCCATCCATCCATCCTTCATACTTTGAATCCTGATTATTTTTAAGGCCAATGCTGCACAGTGAGATAACAGGTGCTGGCCTGTGATGCTGAACAGCAGCATTGAGTGGCAACTTCAAGCATTGTGTGGGCCGGTGTGCATGAGCAGCTGTACACTACTGTTGTCTTGCCAGTAGTGTATGGATACAGTTGTTCAATGAATTACATGAGATGTACTTTATTTAAAATTAGCATTTTTGTCAGATGATACACCAACAGTTCTGTAACATGCATTTTGATTATATTTAAGGTAGGCAAGATGAAACTGTGATGTTAAGGAAGCTAATGATGGTTTGAATTTATGACTGATTTATAAAAATGGAACACCATTGAAAGTTGAGGAGCATATGTTTTAAAACTTGCTCTTTAGAAGAAGAAAAATGAGGGCCAGCAAGATGGTTCAGCAGTCTAAAGCGCCTGCTTACGCAAGCTTAGGCAACCGCAGGGACTGTTTGATCCCCGGCACCACATGCTGATATATATATATATATATATATATATATATATATATATATATAAACTTTATCTGATATATATATATATATATATATATATCAGATAAAGTTTAGTAAACAGACATTCTCTCTGATTCATTAGATTGCGATTCACTAGGTCACAATTATATGACTCTTAAGGGCAGAATATAACACTTTATGGGATATAATGGAATGTGATGGTATTTGCCACCCTATCCTCCTACAATGTTCAACAGTTCAATAAGTGCTATTCAATAAATGCCTAATATCACTATGGTGACACTGGTTGAGTGGTTATGTCAACTGACTCTCTCTGATGACACTGCAGATGAAAAGATGAACTAGAAATATTTCTAAGTATGTTCAGCTGAAAGCTTTTTAAATAAATTTTTATTTGGGCATATTAATTTTATAAAATGTTAGGTCTCACTGTGGTGTTTTCATACGTGCATGTAAGTTGGATCGTATTAGTTTCTTCCACTACACCATTTTATACCTACCACATGTCTCATTACTTCCTGCCTCTTGTCTAATAGCATTCCTCACACTTCCATGCCATTTTGTAAATTTTACACATATCAGGGAAAACATATGTAATATTTCTCTTTCAGAGTCTGATATTTGGTTTAAAACCCCAAACTCTAGCTATGCCTACTTTCCAGAAATGACATAATTTTATTCTTCTTTATGGCTAAATACAAAACAGCAGCAAACAAAACTCAACATGTAAAATGTTTTGCTGTTACTCTTCTGTGTATTTTTTTCCAGAATAACTGAAAACATCATACTACAGTAATATAGATGCACCCATGTTTATAGCAGGACAATCTGTCATAGCTAAATCATGGAAACAACCCAAGTGCTCATCCACTGAGGAATGGATAAAAATTATGTGCTATGTCTACATGATGAACTATCACTTGGCTACAGAGAAAGATAAACTCAAAGATTATATAGGTAAATGCATACGACTAGAGACCATACTTACAAGTGAAATAAATTAAACCTGCATGAGCAAATAACATATTGGCTTGCTAGTGTAATAAACTGAAAGAGTAAATAAAATCTGAAAGGTATGATTTCTTTTCCCTGTGAAAAGGAAAGTAATTGCTCAAAAGGCAAGATCAACTGGCATGAGGGACAGAAGAAATGAAAGAAAGAAGAGAAAATAATACACACACATATACTAGCTAATATAATTATACTACTAATTTCTAATGGTTTATTGAGAGGAAGAATGAATGCCTAATTTTTAAAATCAATTTTGCAGGCTTATATCTGGTAATTTGATCAACAACATTGAAAATAACAATATGCAGTATAGCAACCATTGTCGATTTCCTATCATCTTGATTTAAAATTCTGTATTGTTTTAATTTTCTTAATCCCCTTTAAAATAAAAAAGGAAAAAAATGAAGAGCAATAGTTTTTCTACATATCAACACTGAACTAGCTGAGAAAAAAAATCAGGAAAAAATTCCATTCATAAAATCTTAACAATAGGTAGTAACCAACTTTACTAAGGAAATCCTTTACTAAGGATCTCATATATGAAATACACATTGCAAGAAGGACAGCCTTTGCAACAAATGGTGCTGAGAAAAAGCAACACTCATATTCATATGCTAGATTGAAACTAGATGCCAGGGCTTGCCAAATAGCTCAGCAGATTGAAGTGCCCGAAAGCAGGTGCAAGGATCAGGGGTTTGATCTTAGACTTGCCATGCCAGCCCTGCCCCTGGGGCATGTTGAGATGGCACTTGAGACTGGGCGTGGAGGTGCATGCCTAGAATCCTAACTCTTGGGAGGCTGTAAACAGGCAGAACATTATGAGTCTGATCTAGTAGTGAGACCCTGAACACACTGTAGACCCTTCCCTAAAATAAATAAAGAAAAAGAAACTAGAGGGCTATCGTGGACTCTGTAAAAAATCAATTAAAAAATGAATCATAGATCAACAACCTAAGTGAAGGATCTGAAACTTTGAAGCTGGTAGAAAAAAAACATAGGGGAAGATTCAAAGTCATAGAAAAAGATTTCCAAATAGGCATACAATATTAGCAAGAATCAATAAATGGAATTGTATCTAATTAAAAAGTTTATACAAAAAAATCCAAAAAGTAAAGATACATCATAAAGAGTGGGAGAAAATTGTTGCCAGTTAATTTTCAGATGGAAAATTAACACCTATAATATATAAAAAACTAAAACAATGTCAAAAATACAATCAACAAATGTGCAAATGAGTTAACAGATATTTCTCAAAAAAGTATCAATGGGGGCTGGGGAGAGAGCTGCGTGGCACAAGTGCCTGCCTGGCAAGTGCAAGGTTGTGAGTTTGAACCCCGGTCCCACAAAAAAAAGTATCAATGGATAACATATGAAAAATTGTACAGTATGTTTGCTCATCCTTAAAATACAAATCAAAACTACACCGAGAGCTATCTGGTAGTCACAATGTGATCCAAGCAGTCTAGAAGCTTGGGAAACAGGGTGATCCTGCCTCAAATAAAGAAAAACAAAACTACCGAAACAAAACAACAACAACAAAAAAAAAAAAAAAAAAAAAAAAAAAAAAAAAAAAAAAAAAAAAAAAAAAAAAAAA